>JAOXNR010000984.1:0-10444 GCA_028571225.1 Parsonsia alboflavescens
CAACTGGAAATTTGCTACTACTCCCCTTCCCAGAAACTAGGTGGATTCTTTTGTCTCATGGTGTGTTTCATAAATAATTATGCCATCAGAAGTACCATTTCCTGTAACATATGGATTAAGAAAATTTGATCAAAGTGTAAAACTTGTATTGGCTATCTGAAGAGCATCAAAATATTCACCGTATGCTTCTTTTTCAATTCTCATTTTTGGTTTTCTGGTGAAATATTCACTAACTTTCAAAATATAAATAATTTTGTCTGTTACAATACTGGATCCTAAATATCCACTGCATGGAAAACATTTAGTGCTCAATTATCAACTTGAAACATAATTGAAACAAAAAATAAAAACATAATTGAAAAGAAGAAAAAAGAGAGAGTTTGTGACGTAAATATAATATATTGTAGCTTGTCAGTTGCCTCTTCAGTATATCCGTCCTATTTCTGGACAAGAAGTTTGCAGTATTTTAACAAATAACCGAAAGACTGCAATGTTGGAAAGAGCTGAAACAAGAACCAAGATACCAAGCAACTCATCGTTTGATTCTAATTTCACATTTGATTTGAAAAGACAGAATAGAAATGAATCATTTGAAGTGAATAATTGCAATCTATCTTTGGAGCTCTTTTGAAGTGAATCATTTCATGCACTAAATCTTAGTGACATGTAAAAGACGACCTCTTACTAGATTTCTGAAAGGCTGAAAAACCTCTTGCTTGTGCCTAATTGCATAAACAACCTGCCACAGCAAGAATATACCAACGAAGAAGACTTCAAATATAACATATAATGAACTACAATCCAATAAAAATAATTTGAACCAAAATTGAAACAGAATAAAATACCTTAGGATTTCTTGGCAAAGCATATGTAAGAATAGCATTCAATATTTCAAGAACAATCCTCAAAAAGTCAGTATAAATATGCAGTTCTGCTGACTGCAACAAATAAAGAAAACAGCAATAGCAGTACTTGCTTAGTTTGCCTTGTAAGCTCAGAAAACAGCAAGAAACATCCTTGTTAAAAGGAATGGACTACCGTATCTTCGGGAAGGTTATCTCCTTCTCTTGATTCACCATTAGGCATATGCATCTTGATTATGTATACTGATAATATCTTAAAAAACATAATACTTCTTTCCTATTTTGTCTTTTAGTATTTTGATTAAAGACATTGACATTGCCATGGTTGAACTAAATTAAAATGATTTTGCCTCGGGTTTACATTTTATAACCTGCTTATACCTTGAGAATAACACATCTGATAACAAGAATATGCAAATCATTTTGGACCTGTGATCACAGTTAAATATAAAAATCTAAATAGAAACATAAACTGAAATCACATGAGCCAAGTAAACTCATCAACAACCAATCAAATCTTCAAAGCACGGAAAGAAAGAGGGAGATCTATTGAATAAGAAGTTACTATCTTACCCGAAGCTTAGACAGGTTATATTTCACAGTCCTAATTAGGATTATGACCATAAGAGAGCCCAAAGATGTTTGATGAAGCAGACGTTCTTGATACCATGGAACACTAGGCAGTATCTGGCAAAATATAATAGGTCAGTATAGGCTACAATTATTTCCAAGCTAATAACAAAAGATTACAGAGGGGATCCATACCAGTCTGTGGATACTAGCATTGAAAGAGGAGTCTTGACTAAGTATAAGAAATATAATCAGCACCATGTGAATCTAATTGGATGTCCTTGATGACGCATTATACAATGCTTCTAGCATAGGCATCAGCTGTATATTCATTAAATTTGAAGAATTATATCAAGGGACCAGAGGACTAGTGTATTTGCTGTAAAAGGTAGGCATGCCTGAAAACATATCACCATGGGTTCTATTTTCTTTTCCAATAGTCTTTTCTTTTTTTTTTTTGTTTTCACAATTTGGGTTGTGAAGTTCCTTGGACCATGATTTTTTCTCAAATTTATCAACAAAAAAATACAATAAAGATAAGATCTTTGGTTCCACATACCAGTGCATCAAGGTCTGTTTGCCCCAACGCATACTCTAGAAATGCTGAATTCCCATACACCAGAGAGTAAAGCAGAAGTATAGAACCCTCATCAGGCAAGCAAATGATTAGATAGAAACACTCAAAATGGTTTTTCGTTTTTCTCTTTTCAGTACAGAAAAATAATAAGTCGTTTTTCGTTCACTCAAAATGGTTAAATTGGTTTAGTTACCACTAAACACTTTGTGTCATCTTTTGCATGTGTTAGCAGCTTAATCTACCATAAGAAAAAACAATAAACAAGACACTTTAGTTCATTAAATGACATAATTATAAAGACAATTGCATAATCGGTTCTAGCTAGTGAAGTTACCGGTGAAAGATATGGCGATGAATTCACCATGTACAACTTTGAATTCTCTACTACTTCCCAAAATAAAATCTAAATCACAAAGTTTAAAAATAAATTGTCGAGTTCTTTATTACTATTTTGCTATATTTATATGCAGCCACTTCACTTGGAATTGAAGGTCTTAATTGGAGGGTTCTCATTCTTTTCTCATTGGGACTTACTTTGTATAGATAGATATAATATTTAGACTTTTAGGTTTTGATTAGTTTTTTTGTTCTCCATCTATTTATTACTCTATAGAGATGGATAATGTTAGGTTGTTAGGGTTTGATTTTATTTTGGTTTATAATGTTAGATTTTCTCCCAATCTCTCATTGATACATATGAGGTCACAATCCTCTTCTCATAATTAAAAAATTAGTTTGACTAATTACAAAATGATTATGAAATTAAAAAAAATAAAAAGTTTTATTCAAAACATATTAGTTATTTCCTTAGATCGTGACATAGTGATGATATTCTAGAATCTAAATAGAAGAACCGAACACGTAAATCATTTGCAAAGGATGGTAATGCAAGTTATACGGTACTCTCTTCATCCTAAAATATAAGTCATTTTAAAATGTTTTACTTTCTTACATTATAAGTTATTTTGTAATTATCAATGCATCATTATGATGTTTTTTTTATTTATTGATATACTCATTTATTTATTATAAATATAAAAAAATACAGTTATTAAATAGGAAGAAAAAGAATATTTTTAACATAACAAAATTACATTTACGATTTCTTAATCATAATTCATATAAAATGATGATTACCGAGGTATTAATTAGCAACCCAGAAAGTCACAATTAGAACATACACAGGCACATAGTAGGAAAAGCTGAAGCCAAGCCAAACCAAACCAAGTCAATCACACTCTTATCAAAGAAAAAGTTAAAACTCAGATAATAATAATACTATCAGTAGTAAATATACAAACCTGCAGATCAGCTCACAGGGAAAGCGGAGGGTTTAGAGTCCATATCTATCTATCTATCTATGGGGCAGACCTTTTCTACATCACCTCTCCCAGTCCCTTTCCCATCTTTGTTTACAAGTGAAAAGATCACTTGAAAGAAAGCTATACCCCAAAAATCTAAGTAAATCCTATTCCTACCAAGCAATATTTATATGATGACCTCAAATCTCCCCCGTGATTTCTGGATTTCCGGCTCCAAAAGTAATAAAAATTTTATTATGGATCTGATTCATTGGATCTTGTGGCTTATATTAAATCACGTTACATATTTTTTGCTTTTTTTTTTTTTGGTATTCAGTTCAATTTGCATACACATCGACATTTTGTTTATCCAGCCAGGTATTGGTAAGATTCGAATTTGAGACTTATAATCTGCATGCTCACCACTCCATCCACTATGATGTTCCCTTAGGAACTAATATCATTTGAGTTGATATAGATAACAAGATTCATATGTGGAGATATGGATCGGGTTTATATTATAATTTTTCCAAAAGTTAATCAGTAGTAGTACTCCATTGTGTCTGTGGCTAACTAATTATCCTTTTACACCAATTAAAATTTTAATAGGTAATTATGTTTTAATAACTTCCTTTTTTTTTGTATTTCCTTTGTTTATAATTATAATTTTGTTTTTTTCATAATAAATGTTAAATTATGAAACGGGGAAAGCTTAGTTGTGACTTGTGTTTTGGAAGGGATAAAAAAACTATCAATAAGTCATGTTTTTTGTCTTATAGATTACTTCGAGATTAATTATTAAATAATATAAATTATTAACTGTCTTTCATTTTTATAATTAAATTTTAAATATAATTATACTATGCATGAAATGCTTACATAGTTTTTTCACAACAATTGAAAGGTAAAATTGAGAAAATTACGTATTAATAATTATGGAAAAAAATTGTACTTCAAATAAAATGATGATTAATAAATTATATTTTTTTTAAGATTTAGAAAAAAATTTTTTGGGGTCTTGTCTTCTATAATATATATTTTTTTTTATCATATGTTCAAGATTGAATGTATACTTTTTCAAAATAAATAATCTCTCTATCCAAGACTAAATACCCTATTTTGATTTGTATAAATTTTTTAAAAAATGACTTAACTTAGTTTATTTTATACTTAACATGAACTTCTTAAGAAAATTTTACAACAACTAATTTAAGAAATGAGACATTTATTTCCGGACAATTCAAAATAGAAATGCGAACCTTCAATTCTGAACTGTGGGAGTATATTTATTTAAAATTTTATTAATTACTCCCTCGATTTTAAAAAGAATGTTGTTTAAGGATTTTTCATTAGAATTAAGATAATCATAACATTACCCATTTGAAATAAGTTTAGCCTTTTTAATTTACCTTGAATTTGCACCCACAAATCCTCTTTCTCTTTCCTCCTTATTTTCTCTTTCCTTTTGTCTCCTCTTTAATTTATTTGATTGGTTAGTTTAAAATTTAGGATAGGATGTGTTGCGTAGTTAATTGCATTGAAAAATATTAAAAGAAAGTTTGACAAATAAAGGATAAAATAAATAATTTAGTAACATTTTTTATTTTGAATTACGTAAATGAGAGTTGTTTTCCTTAAACACCATTCGTTTTTAAAAGGGGGGAAATAATTCCTACTTAAATTTAAGAAAATTGCTCCTAATATTTTATTTTTTTTAAGTGTCATCTTAGAGTAATCAAATTTTTAAAAGATAAGGATATGAACAGATCTGCTAAGGCGCGCTCCGGAGCGCATGTGTGCTCTAACCGTTACCGTGACGGAATTCTTGCTCCGCTTAGCCGAAGAATGTGTGCTCTAACTGTTATCGTAACGAAATTCTTGCTCCGCTTGGTTGGCTGCATGAATACTGTAGCAAGAATTCCGTTACGGTAACTGTTGAAAAGCACATTAAGACACGTCTCGGAGGCAACTTAGCAAGCAAAACCGAGGATATGAATACCCCAAGCATTTCTTGAATTCGAAAGGCTAAACCGGACCGGCCTGATGGAAACACTTACCCAAGTGCCTGAATGCAAGATCGCCCCATCACCTCCGCCACCACAACCGCACCGGAACAATCGCCACCACCAGATGTACGGCGGAGATCTTCACGACTTCATCGGCCATGGATTGGTGGGGTGGCACAGCAATTTTGAGCGAGAAAAAGACAGTGGAGAAGACAGCCTACAAAGACACAACCCCATGATGTAGATAGGTTTGCAGCTCTCAGGCAGGGCCTCCTCCCCTCCCTACTGGGAAACCTGCAGATTGTCGAAAGTAGAACTATGAGTACACAAAAATAAATAAATAAATTAGTTTTTTAATTCTTTGAAATCCGTGTGTTGAATTATTGCAAACTTTTTTTGGCCTTAAATGGCTCCTCTCCTTTGCTTTTTTACCCTTCTCGGTACTTGTTTCCACTTGGAAGCTTTCCTTTTCCTACCATACAATGTAATAGAATGAAGGGAGCCCCTCACACCCTTCTCCTTTAACAAATGGACAATTAGGGGACTATCGCTACCCTATTCTATCAATCTATATGTTCTTGATCAGGAATCTATATAAAGATTGAGTTTTGAGTGTGTTATTTTTTCTTTTTCCATTTGATCTTTCGATGAATTCTATCGTTAATTTGATCTATTCTATTACGTAATTCACGTTAAATTGTATCACAGATCTATTTTATAAAGTATTATATTATGTGTGATAAAAAAATAAATAATATCACTTAACTTAATATGGATTACAAAGATTACAAGATTTATATATAAAAACATGAATTAGGTTCATATAAAAAAATTTTCTTGACTTAATATGGATCTTCAATTGCATGTTCGTATTACAATTTTTTTATATATAATAATGAAAATTTTACGTATTAAATTTGTATAAAGTTTAATTTATAAAATATATTTTTGAAAGTAATTAAAAGACTTTTTTTTTCCACCAGTGTATGAGAGAATATTGTAACATAAATAAGGAAAGATTCAAGCCATGTTTAAGATAACCCCACGTGGTAAATTCAATCAAAGGTTTTTGTACTTCAAAAATCCAAATATATATATAAATAAGTGATTACTACATTATTTTATTAGATTATAAACCTTTAATGCAACTATGATACTGGAAATATTTTTAAGTTTCTCAAAAAAAATTTTGCTCTGAAAATTAAAAGAATATTAACTGGAGGATAAAATAAAAAAAACATTATAATAACATTTTGATAATTATAATAAAATTGTATAAATTGGGATAATAGGGATACGATTTTTTTTAATATCCTTCTAATTTTTTATAGACCTAGTAACTTTTTTCTCATTTTCTAAAATATATTACTTTTTCAGTTTGTAGTTAACTATTTTGCATGTGCTTGATTAAAAATTAAAGAATATATTTAATCTCATCAAATAAAAATACTACTATTAAAGATTAAAAAAATATACTATAACAAAAATTATTAATGTAAAATAAATTAAAAATATAAAATTATTTATATAGTGAATCATTTAGGACAAAAGTTTTCAACGGGCCAATGAATGAGACTTGTGGGTAATTTACATTATAAATGAGGTGTTGGAGTTGGAGAAGAAGATGTGATTGATCCTTGGAAATTGAAGTTTTTCTCTGCTCCTTTGATTGAAGGAAAGAGAGCGATATTTGGGCTTTTTGGGGTCACGGTAAATTAAACAATCGCAATCACTGGTCTACACATCCCACCCAACCCATGACCACAGGTACATTTCAAGATCACAGATAATGAGTGTTTTTTTTTTTTTTTTTTTTTTTTTTTGGGGGGGAGGGGAAGCATTGCAGGCTCGAACCCGAGACCTCTCGCAACGAATACCAAGCGGATTTGCTACTAGGGCAAGCCCCACTCAGTGATCACAGATAACGAGTTTCGTCGTACATTTCTAACCTTACCCCTTTTGGCAGCCTTTCCACCTACGTAGGATTATCAATGGGTCAAGTATATTCGTATTTAATTCATTTATAATGAGTTTGGTTTTTTTATTTTTGTATATAGATTCAGATTTAAATAGTACTCTTTAAATGAATTCGGGTATAATATATATGTTTTTAGATTTGATTAGATATACATATATATATATATAATATATTTATATATATATAATGTCGGATTTGTTAAAGCGCGCCTTAATGTGCACTCCAACCGTTACCATAACGGAATTCTTGCTTCGCTTGGTTAGCTACATGAGCACTGTAGCAAGAATACCGTTACGGTAACGGTTGGAGCACGCATTAAAGTGCTCTTCAGAGCGCACCTTAGCAAAACCGTATATAATGTATATGTTTCTATTTTCGTTTCAACTTTAGTTGAATTATTTGATTATTAAATTTTAAATTTTTCTTAATAAGCATTATAATTATTATTTAATAATTAGTACTGATTGATTATTTTAAATTTAATTGATAAGTGTGTATTAATTTAACTTTTTAACATCTTCAACTTATTTAAATTTTACTTTCTTTGATATTTTTATGAGTAAATATCATTTACTCTTTTTTTTCTTGATAAAATGTAATAAAAAAATATGTCCGATATATTCGATATTTATTAAGTAAGGTTCGAATCTAAATAGATTAGACACCACTAATAATCGAATAGCATTCGAGTCTCATGTTTATTAATTAGATCCAAATACGAAATTAACTGTTCTGATATCGTTTAGACGTCCACGACCAATTCCATGAAAATGAAGTTCAAAGAAAGATAAAAGAAACCATGTCTTTATTACTATCCACCCCATATCATATAATTGAACCACTACCTTCCAAGCATATCACTCGTTCCTTTTAGAAATCATATTTCTAGCCAAAGCCCAAATCCATTTGGTGGTGGTCACCCAAAAATGCTGACCCAAAATATTCCTTCCACCTAGTTAACACTTTCAAATCTTATCGAGTTTTGGGGTAAAATCAGTTTCTCGATTCTTGAATATTAAAAGGTTGAATCTCAACTTAAAGGGTCTAATATAATTTTGTTTTCAAGTTTTGGTTATTAAAAGATGTTGCTTTCTTTATATCTCCTATTTTTAAATGTAAATAAAGCTTAAATCCTTTCAATCAGTTAACTATATCTTGAACGATTTTAATTTTCTTACGTGTATATTATGGGATTTATCATGTTCTTGAAATATGGAGAAGATTTGGATTAAAAAATAGTGAGTAACAGTAAAACAACTTATAGGATGTGATGCCCATGTATAGATGACAGAGATGCTGCAGTAATGGATTTTGTAGGGAAAGAAATAGGTTGGCTAGCCTCTTTCAATCACTCAAATGACACAAATGATTGTACTTTGCTCCGACTTTTCAGTACCACCAAACCCTTCTTTTTCATTTTTCTTTTCTTTTTTCCTTTTCATATGCTTGACATTACGTAAGTTCAAGATTCATGATTCGTGAATTCGGCACTGCATTCGTTCATTGGAGTGTTGTCGAAGGACTCCAAACCCTAATCATGAGTAGGCTTGTTTGATTTATCTTCAACAAAGAGTGTACAACTCAAAACTTGATGTATATTTTAAAACCCCGTAAATCATGAATGAAATCACTGAACTTACATATAATGTTTTTAATTTAATCATTCGACTATTAAATGAGTCGATTATTGATAATTTAATTTTTTCAATTTGACAAATTAATTAATGTAAGATTAAATAAATTTTGTGAAAATTTTTACAAAATTAAATGATTAAATTAACAAAACTTACAAAATTGAATGACTAATTTGTTAAATCTTACGGAGTGAAATGATCGAAATGTATCATTTCAAAGTTAAAAGATCAAAAAAATTTTCAAAAAAAAAAAATACAACTTCAATTGATGGTTTCGCCTTTTAAGGTTATTGGATGAAACTTGAGACTCAACTCGATTGTTTTCAATAACCCAATTGTAATTTACATTAACCCAATTGTAAATCATGGGACATGGAACATGTCTTGACAAAAACCTATCAAAGGTGATGTTAATCAAAGCCCCAGTCGAGAATGAATTGAAATTTTTTACAAGTGATCAATTCTAATAGCAGAAGAGGCAGTATGGTCACTTCAAAATACTCAAAATAAGCACACCCTGTCGACCACCAAAGCCGAGAGAGATGAGTTTTCCTCCAAACAATCTATTGTAATGTGTGTGTGTGAGAAATCAAATTCGGTGGTTCTTATTAGTTTCCATGAAATGGGAAGTTGGTGGAGGGTTTTTGTCTCCATTAATTCATTTCCATCCCTACTCATATTAGAATCATGTCCTTTTCCTCCTTTTATTATTTTTTCTTTCTTGTTGCTTTCTCCACCGTCACCTCAATTCTTAATGCTATTGATCTTGACACCTCCCTCTTTTCCTTATTCAAGATCTATCCACACTCATTTATCGGCTATATATATAAATATATATATATGTATATATTTATATATATCTATCTCATAAGTTTGCAATCGAAAAAGAAATTATAAGTTACAAGACAATAGTCAAATACTTTATAAGTTTCAAAACTATAGTCAAGTGTATGGATTTAAGTTCGTGCCGGGGATGGAGTTCTGAATAGATTAGTTTAGGTGCATCGTGTACAAATTTTGATCCAAATATTACTTGTAAAATATATTATATATATAAATATATATAAACAATAGTTTTGATTCCAAATCTTCTATTTCATAGTTGTGTATCACTTCATATTACATCAATAAAAATTTAAAATATATACCCAAAAGATCAAATATGCCTAGATTTTAATTTTTTTGGAGGGATTTATTTTTTCTCTTTAGGATTCAGTATATAAAATAATAATTAAGGATTACGTTTTTTTTTAAATTATTTTATTAGTTTGACATGAGTGATGCACAAATCTATGAGAGGAAAATTTAATGTCATTACTCTATCATCTTACGACATGCATCATTTAAAGATTTTGTGTATATTTATATCTCAAACATAAATCAACCGATAAAGATTGAAAAAATTTGTGACCGGAGGTTCTTCCCTTATAATTTACCCAATAAACATAACTTTTTGGGATACTTTTGTCAAAAGTATACATATTACTATAGTCTATTCTATATAGAGACTATATA
>JAOXNR010000985.1:0-10443 GCA_028571225.1 Parsonsia alboflavescens
TATAAGGTAATGCTATAGAGTACACAGCTAGTCTCCAACTGTCAAAGTTAGCAATCAACATCTTTGATCTTCAATAAAAAAAAAAATTATTTTTTATGTATTATATCCTAAAATGATAAACTAAACTCTAGGGATATTAAATTAAATTCATTATTTTTTGAAATAAAAAGAATAATTAACAGTTAACTTTAACGGTTAAAGACTTAACATTGCATTCTATAACATTTTCGTGTATATATTTATTAGGACCCCTCCCCTTCTAGAGAGTATTTTTGCAAATAAGTATCTATTTTATTTTGAATTACTTAAAGTTAAATATTTTTAAAATAAATGTATTTGTTTTCCGAAAAATCACAATTTAACTATCCATACTCATTCAAAAACACAATGAAAGGAATTTAGCTCTAATACTGATAAAAATAATTAATATATATTGTATATAATGAATAGTTGTAATCAACAAAAACCCATGCAACAATGAATTATAATTCTATGAAATAAACAACTCACAAAATTTGAATAATATCTTCATTTTCAATAACATTAAAAAAAACAAAAGAAAATTTTCTTTAAGATAATTTATTTTATAAAAAGTTTTTTTTTTTTTCGAAATCGGCTTTCATAGCATCAGAAGTGGAACATTAAGATGAAGCAAATTGGGTTTATGGTTTAAAAAAAAAGTTAAAATTTTAATAAGATTGTGATGAGATATTAAATATATTTTACATTAAAATTTTGTTTATTTTTTAAAAATTAGACATTTAATCTGAATAACTTGAGATGGAGATTGCGATGTTCAAAATAGGAGTGCAAGCCGCCACTGAATTTGAACAAATCCTATTGATTAAAATCATGATATCGTACATGCTATATCAACCTTAACGTATTCGTTTATTCCATACATCATTTGTCAACCTTTCAAATCATTCAATTTTGGACCTTACATTTCATGACCATGTCTGCAGTTAATATAGTATAAACTCTTTGTACAAGCTCAAGGATATAATCTTATTTTTTACTCATCCTCCCTTAACCCCCCCTTAAAATAATTTCTCATCTACTCTCATCATGTCTCGAACGCGAACTATTTTAATATTTGACGAAAATTGAAGGAGAATAAATAAAAAATTGACAAAAAAAAAAACTATGGATTTTAAATGTAACATTGATTTAAACTTCGGATATAAAAAATGTCATTTTCTTTTTTTCTTTATTTGCCTGTTATGGAATGGACGAAATTACACTCTAAGTTAACAGGTTGGTGTTAGAATTTTGATTATGAATACCATTTTGATAGCCTGTAAATTATTTGGGTATCAAATTGATTGAAACATACTTTTTTTACAAAATAAATAATGGGTCAAACTGATAGGAAAATCGTAATTTACTCTTTTAATTTTCTAGAATTTTGCAAGGGCCGAATATTTTTAAATGATTATGAATTAAAATAAGATTAGACATATTCAAAAATAGGAAAAAATAAATTAGGTCATTTTTTTTGAAAATGGTCGGAAGAAAAGGAAAGTCAGTGGTGAGGGCCGTTGATCCGTTGTCTCACCTATATATATTGTTTTTCAAAATTTTGCGAGGGCCGAATATTTTTAAATAATTATGAATTAAAATAAGATTGGGACATGTTCAGAAATTGAATAAATAAATAAATTAGGTCCTTTTAAAAAATATATATAATGATCGGAAGAAATTTCTCGTATTTTTTTGGGGACGCCACCTTCCCGGCCACTGCCTCCTTTGAGCCGCCACTACCAAGCTTCTCTGTCTACTCCTTATTGTGGGAAGTAAGGGTTAATTGTACTAGCTTATTGCCATATGTAATTTAGAGTAAGTGGTAAACAGACTTCTTCTTAATTTTTCATTCACTGATACATTTCTGAGATTCATAAGTTTAGGGGTTATTTATTTCTCTTTTTCTCTATCTTGGGCATTATGGGGCTATCACGCGAACTTGAGCTAATTGGTTTTTCTTAAATTATTTCCCATTGGTTGGTATAGCCTCGCGTTTAAATCTTGTCAACATCTTTTTTGATAAACAGAACATCGAGATATATGTAAATAGATCAGATACCTCAAAAAAAAAAAGTGAATAATATATATATATCTTGTGAAAAAATAAATACTACTTCCTCTACCTGCAATTAAATGTCTATATTTTTATTTTGAATTATTTGAAAATAATTGTTTCATTTCTTAAATTAATTAAAAGTTTTTTTTTAAGAAATTGATATTATTAAGTGTAAAATGAATTAAATCAATTCATTTTTTTAAAAATGTATGCAAGTCAAGATGAAAGATTCAATTTCGGATGGAAAGAGTATATTTTATAATTCAATTAACATATTCTGATAATTAGTTTCAACTTATAAACTTGGAAAATCCAAGATTGGTTAATAATATCCTCATTTCGGAGAGGATTTTGGCCATATATTCATATGGCATGTGTATGTCCTACATGGTTGCGAGCATATATATTTATTTATCTACAAACGGAATTGGTACAGACTGTGCTTGAGCTCGACAATACACTTAATTTTGTATATTTATATAAATTTTTATTGATCATATAAATATAAATCGATAGGTTTAGAATATTTTATCACTTCTTTTACTTTATAGTTTACATCATGAAATAAAATAATATATAAGTCAACTATTTCAGTATTTTCTAATCCTACATAATTACAGCAAAGTAAATAAATAAATAAAATGCATAAGTCAACTAATTCAGAATTTTCTAATATATATATATATATATACGGATTTGCTAAGGTGCGCTCCGGAGCAAGCCTTAATACGCGTTCCAACTGTTACTGTAACGGAAATTTTGCTACAGTGCTCATGCAGCCAACCAAGCGGAGCAAAAATTTCGTTACGGTAACGGTTGGAAAGCGCATTAATGCGCACTCCGGAACGCACCTTAATACGTTAAGGTGCGCTCCGGAGCAAGCCTTAATACGCGCTCCAACTGTTACTGTAACGAAAATTTTGCTACAATGCTCATGCAGCCAACCAAGCGGAGTAAAAATTTCGTTACGGTAACGGTTGGAGCGGGCATTAAGGCGCGCTCCAGAACGCACCTTAGCAAATCCCTATATATATATATATATATATATATATATATATTCTTTTAATAAGATAGATGAGAAGAATTTCAATCAAATATAGAGAGGACATCTCATTTTTTAGAGAAAATATTTACTAAAAGATTCTATTTTGTTTTGAATTATCCAAAGTTACATATTTGGATCTCCTTCGCCTTCTATCAGCAAAGATTGATCTGACAATGGCACAAAATAATTGGGGTTTGATTTAGGTATAATAGGCTCGAAACATCGTGCATCACATTCACAGCCATTTGTTGCCATTATCATCACCCTAACGAATAGATCTTCGTGGAATTTATGTGAAACTGTTGGGAAGAGGAAGGATATAACGTGCTAGTTTACAAAAGAAAAAGAAAGTAGCAGATGGCAAATTGAGAACAAAGGACAAATCTACAGAGTTTTTTTTATTATGAAAAGCCTGTGTAAAGCTTGTGTAAACAACAGACGCAAAGGTTGCCTTTTATAGGCTATTCTGCCAACAAACTTGACTGTGTAGTAGGCTAACAAGTTTGCTACTACACGAGGCTTTCGTTTTTGAATTCTCTCATCTGCATGGTATTTCGTCTTAAACACCCATTTCAACCTGATCACATTTTTCTGGAATATCCACCAGCTCCCATGTATCATTCTTCTGTATTGACTTGATTTCATTATTCATTGCATTGCACCATTCTTTATTTTCCACTGCTTCATCAAAGCTTGTGGGATCTGAAACAAACAAAGCAAAACTACAAGTCTCATAAATTTCCTTTAATGATCTGAATTTTATTGGAGGAGTCTTATCTGAAGAAGATGAGCTACTGCTGCTTGGATATGTACAAGAGCTACTTGGAGTTTTCGAGGATGAAATCGTTATCTCTGTTTCAGTTGGAACACACAAGACATCGTTGCGAATTTCAGTATTAATAGGCACCTGAACACATGACTCTGCTCCATTATCATTGACGTTCCATATTGTATCTTCGTCAAACACGACATTCTTACCTGTAAACACATTTCCATTTATTGGGTTATATAAACGATAAGCTTCTGATTGTGAGCAATATCCAATAAATAGGCATTTTTCATATTTGCTATCAAGCTTGGTTTGACTTTGTGAATTAACCAAAGCATAAGCAATACATCCAAAAATTTTCAAATGACTTACATGTGGCTTCTTACCCGTCGAAGCCTCATATGGTGTTTGATTTAGAACGGCTCTTGTAGGAGATATATTCAACAAGTACACTGCTATAGCTACATCTTCAGTCCAGAAAAGATTAGATAGACCCTTTTGCAGTGAGCATGCTTCTAGCCATTTCAACCACTGTTCGATTCTTTCTTTCGGCTACTCCATTTTGCTTCGGTGTATAAGGTGCTGTGAGTTCCCTATGAATGCCATGTTCCTCACAAAAAGTATTAAATTCGTTAGACAGAAACTCACAACCTTTATCCGTTCGAAGCACTTTTATGTATCTCCCACTTTGCTTTTCAACAAGATCTTTAAACTTCTTAAAATTTTCAAAAGTCTCCCATTTATTTTCAAGGAAATACACCCAACTCATACAACTGCAATCATCTATAAGTAACAAAAAATATGTACTCAGTCCAAATGATTTGGTTCTCATGGGACCACACAAATCTGCATGAATCAATTCAGGACAACTAGTAGCCCTCCAAGCTTTTCCAATAGGAAAAGGTTTTTTACTTTGCTTTCCGCTTACACATGCTTCACATAAATCATCAAATGAATGAATTTTTGACAGTCCAAAAACCATACCTTTCTGGCTTAGGAGCTTCAAGCCTTTGATATTTAGATGCCCATATTGATCATGCCACAAACTTAAGTCATTCTTGGCACTTGCAACTAGCGCATGAGCTCCAATACTTGAGACTTCAAGTGGAAATAGATTGCTCTTCGTCATCTTAACATTAGCCACTGTGAAACCTAAATTCTTCTCCTTAATGACACATGAACCATTACTAAACATAATAGAGTATCCAACACACATTAATTACCCAATACTTAATAAATTTCGTGTCAAACTTGGTATAAATGAAACATTATATAGGAGTTTTGTCTTACTATTGCTTGCTTTGATAGCAACATTACCTTTCCCTTCCACTTGAATTTTCTTTCCATCTCCAAGAGTGACTAACATCTTTTGAGCTTCATCAAGATCCTTAAACATTGTCCTCACACCACATATATGGCTAGAACAACCACTATCTAGAAACCAAACATCATTTGAGTCATAGTTAGTGTGATTATGAGCCAAAAATAACTTACTTTCTTCTACATTTTCTTCCACAAAATCTGCTTGTGGCTCTTTGCTCAATTGCTCCAACAATTTGCTTTCACATGTCCATACTTCTTGCATTTGTGACATTGGACATTTGTATAACTGCTATTTTCTCTTAATGATGGATTTTGAACACCTTGAGATTGATAATATCCCCTTCCACTGCCTCTACCACGACCTTTGCCTTGAAATCCACCCCTGCCGTGAAATCCACCTCTGCCTTGTCCTCTCATTGCTTGGCCAACCTTATCCTTGTTGAAAGATGGTTCCCCCTTGACCTGAAATGCCTTTTTCTCACTTTTCTCATGTGATTTGTTCATCCTTGCCTCATGAGCTTGTAAAGAACCCATTAGTTCATCAAATGAAAAAGTTGATTAATCCTTAGACTCCTCAATAGCAACAACTACATGGTCAAATTTTGGAGTCAAACTCCTTAACACTTTTGAAACAACAGTTTCGTTAGAAATCTGCTCACCATAAGTTTTCATTTGACTAACTATTGCTATAACCCTTGACAAAAAATCTTGAACATGCTCATTGTCTTTCATAAACAGAGTTTCAAATTGACGACAAAGGGATTGGAGTTTCACAGTAATGTTTGATGAACCTTGAAACTCTGTTTTTAGAATGGTCCATGCTTCATTTGATGATTCAGATGCTGAAATCCTCGCAAAAACAGATTCATGACAGCTGATTGAATCATAAACAATGCTTTGGCATCCTTCTTTTGGGTTACTTTGTCATCTTCATTGCAATCATCTTCCACCAAGTCCCAAAGTTCTTGAGACTTGAATAGAGTCTTCATCTTGATACTCCATAACTCATGGTTATCGCCTTTGAAGATGGGATACATGGCCTGTGACATGCTTGCGAGATTTCCATTAGCTGCTGCCAGTGCAACTATGCCCAAATTTGAAGGAACCTGTTGCTCTGATACCAAAAATGTTGGAAAGAGGAAGGATATAACATGCTGGTTTACAAAAGAAAAAGAAAGTAGCAGATGAAAAATTGAGAACAGAGGTCAAATCTACAGAGTTTTTTTTTATTATGAAAAGCTTGTGTAAAGCTTGTGTAAAACAACAGACACAAAGGTTGCCTTTTATAGGCTATTCAGCCAACAAACTTAACTATGTAGTAAGCTAACAATTCAACAATTCAGCTAACAAACTGAGAAATTATAGGCTCCTGTTCAGACTTGACTGCGTACAATTTTGAATCAACTTTCAACAAAAACTTGTTACCATCTATAGTGCAGTTTAGTTTTCCCCCAGTTCCAATGTCCTCGGAACAGTAATACTGTGACAGTTGCTGGGATTGAAACCAACGTAATCTTGAAAGAAAGAAGGATTCCAAAGCTTCCTCCATCACCACCTCTGATTGCCTAGAACAGATCTTCCCCCATTGATGCTCTATCAAGAATTCTATCGGTAACATCAACAACCCGAGCATCCACTACATTGTCAGCTGCAAGCCCATATTTTCTCAACATTGCCCCATATGCGCCCCCTGTTATGTGTCCACTGACTCCTAAATTGGTGCAGATGTGATGCAGAAGCAGAAGATGAGGGTCAATGTGAACAAGAGCAGCCTGAACCAACCAAGCAAACAGAGCTACGAGTGCCTAGGTGTTAGCGAGAATTAGAGAAATCGCGGCTTGGAAATAGGGGGTTGTAACCGGTTCGGATGTAGGGCCTTGGGGGCCTTTTGGACCTTTTACTGTTGTTTTTGTTTTGTTTTAGGTTTAGGGGCACTTTCGTATTTTTGGTTTTTTTTTTTAATTTCCGTTTCCTATTAGGTTCAGTTTTCTATTTCCGATTAGGTTTAGCGTTCCGTTTCTGATTAGGTTTAGCATTCATGGATTATTTAAATGTGTTTTTTCTTAAACAGCTTTTAGTAGATTGAATATATAAAAAATTCTCAATTGTCTTGTGTTCTTTATTTTTCGGCTACTTCATTGAAGTTTCTTGAAAACTTCATCGTCGGTGATTATAATCGCATAACGATGAAAATTCTACGTTTTTTTTTTTTTTTTAATATCGAAGACTAAGAGCAATCCTAATTGCATCTTCGTCAAGATGCATGCAGGAAAACCATGAATTTTACTTTTCTCTGCAATTCGATAATAAAGTTCACCGATTGTTGCACCGGCTTGAACCCATGCTCTGTTATCTTCTATATTTACTGAAATAGACGAAGTTTTGCAAGATCAACCAAGATAAATGGAGATTGATCCGTAGCAGAGGTGTAAGAGATGCCTTCATAATCATGGCCTCCACTGCGGACTCTAAGTTGATTTCCAAGTTGTTTACCACGAATCACAGCTGCTTGAACATGGGATTCAGTCAATGGAGTGAAGATGAGCTCTGGTTTGAGACTGGAAGGCACTAAAAATCGAAGATTTTGTGCCGTGGATTCCAGAACGGCCTTAAATGAGGCATGATTTGGGGTGAAGAATGCATCTGAGAAACTGAGTGGAGGATGAGTATTCTTATTGACGCATTTGTAAAATCTTTCTCTCTCGGAATCTGAACTTTCTATGGAAGCTGAAGATAACAGAACTATGCATAACAATAATGAAAGAAAAACAGTACTGAGGGAAGAAACCATAGTTGAATATTGCTTCCTTAACATTTTCTTTGTAAATAAATTTGAGTACTTGAAATTACAAGCCATGGACTGACTATATACACATTTGAAGTGGTGGTGATTGGTGAAGCTTCTTTCCTGGTCTGAAAACGGGAAAGCTGCTTTTGAAGAAAACATGTTTTACATTTATGAATCTTTGACATTTCATACCATAATAAAACGGGAAAGTTGGTAGAAAAAGTATTATCCAAAGGAGCACAGGTACCATATTATTATTGACATTATAAAGTAAGTGCCATTATTCTTCGAAATTTTTCTTCATGAAAAAAATAAGTTTATAAAAAAAAAAAAAAATCTCACATACTATTAAAAATATTCTTTATGTTGCTCGATCAATTTGTCTACTGGTTCGGTTAAAGTAGATAAAACTAACCTAACTGAATAGATTTTTCATGATGCATTTGTTCCTTTCAAAAATGGATGTACTAAGATCTAGTCCAACTCGTCTGATTGCGGCGATTCATTTTGACATCCGAAGGTTGGAACTTGGAAGTGGTTTGTTCATTGATGTTGCCTCTTCCTAATTGGAGCTTTAATGAACTCTGAACGCTCGGGACCTACAAAAGAAGATCAAAGAGGAAGGATTTTCTCTTCGGCTCTCAAATGCCTAATTTAAAAAAGGATCTAGAAAGAAATGCAGTGAGAGAAAATTTAGTAGAGGGTTTTGTGTATCTTTTTAATGATCTAATTTTGTATAAAGAAAAAGTAAAGAAATGAGATGAAGAAGATGATCCTCTTTTTGTTTTTTTTTTTGAGTCTGCTATTCCTATCTATAGGTGTTTGTATATTTAAGTATGATATTTTCTAATACAATAATAAAAAAGATATATCAAATTTTAAGAGCATTTAAAATAAGGAGAATGTGATTAAAAAACATACTAAAAGATTTGAAATTAAGTTGAAAGACCTTCATAAAAAAATCACCAAGAAAGCAAGAGGATATTTGCATATAATGGATGATATATAATTTATATTTTCATCACTTTAGGTAAATATATTATTGATGGAAAAATATTTCCATCATTAAAAATTATTTAGTCTGATAGTGAAATTTATCTGTATATATTTATTTATAGATAGACAAAACTACAACCATTATAAAATGTGTATTGATATGTGGCATTCGTGATCGTAGGTAATTCATGCAACATTTACGGATGAAGATTATAATTAGATTAACCAATCCTATATTACTTTCTAAAACTTTTTTTTAGTAAATTTATTTTCTATATAAATTCATGAATATTTCATATTTATTACATAATTAAATTAAATTTTGAATATAAAAAACCATTTTAAAAAATATTATTGACAAAAAACTTATTGACAGATATGATTGTAACTCACAAATTATTGCTGTCAGTCAATGACAATTTGCATTTGCGAGTTGCCGTGTCTTTTATAAGGACGAATTAGTAAGGAAGATGATCTTCTTCTTTTTTTTTCTTCATTATTTTATTTTTTTAAGAAAATCTTTTACACATCTCGTCACTAAATATAAGTCATCAGTCATTATTTTACAAAAATTAATATAACTTTTTTCTTTCTAAAATGTCTTCTAATCATCTATTAAAAAATCTGAACATCATTTCACTATATATCATTAAAGAGATAATAAAGAAAAAAAAAACCTTCAAATAACTAATTAAATAATAACAATAACTTATATTTAATTATCGAGGGAATATTATTTTTCAAAAACGATACATAAGACCTAAGAAAAATACTCCCCTCTCGATTGAATGTTTCATCTTGATTTTATTAGAAAAATACTGCATGCATTTGATTTTCAGAAACTTACACTTTATTCATACTGATTCTCATTAATGTTACGAGCGGTGGAATCTTTGAATTCTTTGCCATAAATCCTTAAATTAATTAGATTTTATATTAAAATTTTATTTATTTTAAAAAATGAAAATTTAATCCGTACAACCCAAGATGGAGATTGAGATGTTAAACTCTGGAGAGGGACTAAATCATATTGATAGGTCCAAATGAGAAAAAATATTATACCAGAAAAATCTTTCAAGAAGTATCCTTTTAGTTTTCATAATTTTTACAAGGGCCGAATATTTTTAAATAATAAGATATGGACATATTCAGAAAATTTAAATTAAAAAAAAAAACCCAAAGAAATAAAAGGAAAGGATAAACAAACATCTTCTTATGCTTTCTTATTCACTGATAAAAAGGAAATTCCAGATAATTAAGGACACATTATATATTAACTCTCTTCTATGTAATTAATCATGAATCATTCCCCAGGTCATTTTTCCCGGAGCACACATTAAGGGGAGGAATGCTCTGTTCGTGCCTGAAGAAGTTATCTGGATCGACCTTTGTCTTCACCATTATAAGTCTCTCCAAGTTATCTTTGAAGTAATTCTTGCCCC
>JAOXNR010000986.1:0-10441 GCA_028571225.1 Parsonsia alboflavescens
TAGCTGGATCAAGAATTCGATACGTATAAACATATCAATGTCACCAATGTTCCTAATTTTATCATCATCGTGCAACTACATCAGAATAGGAGCATGTGACAATCCTCGCTTCAGAAATTCAATGGTGAACATAGCTAAAATAAAAATCTGCAAAACACTTAAATATTCAATAAGATCGAACTTAGAATATGTCATTATTGAATTTCAAAGTATACTGATACTGTATAATAACTTTTAGGAAAACAAATAACATACCTACAACAACTTAACCAAGAAGACCTTCTTTTTCCGAATTTACCATCATTTGTTCAAGTTTCATTTGGAAATCTATACTTTTAATGTTAGGACGATCGGAGGCAGTTTGTCCCCGAGATTAAAATATACGTTCATAAAGAAAAATGAATAAAGTATATGAAATAGTTTAAGTAATAAAAGAGAAGATAACATGCAAATGTTCATTCTATTAGTCAACTTGTTTTGAGCATCATAGATGTAAAGTTGAGCAAACTTTGGAGTTTCTCCTTCTCTTGGAAGCAAACAGCCAATTCGGCACCACAAACAATGAATTGCACCGAACCATAACCAATTATTAATTTAGCCTTCAATCTGCCTTCTAATTGATGTGGAAGCAAACAAATTGTTTAAGATTTTGTTGTTGTCAAAATAGTGTCCACTTTTCGAACTAAACTTATAAACTAAATTGTATAGCAGATTAGGAGGTTTCTTAAGAAAAAGCAGTTGAAACTTTCCCTTCACACAAAAGATGTAGAATTCAACATTAGAACCAAATCTTGCTATCTCAAATCTCTCTTCAAACCACATCATAGATTGGCCAAATGTGCCACAATATTGAGGATCACCAAAATCCATAGTACCTACTATCAAAAAAAGTTGCATGAACTAAATTTTTTGCCTTGATTTTAAATATTTTCTAAATTTTTAAATATAATTGGTCAAGCAAAAAAATGTGATACCTTCTTTCTCATCTCGTATAAATATCTCTTCAAAATGTTCAGATATGTCACCAATGATTTCTTTTTAATTTTATATGAAGATAAATAAAACAAAAGTCGGCATGCAAACTTAAGTAAGAATGGTTTACTAAAAAAGAAATTGCAAGGGAATGAAGAGCACCTTAATAGAAATGGACAACAAAAAAGTAGAAAAATGATTTGCATGAGAGTTATATTTAAAAAACATCCCTCATCTTGACATGAATATCTACATTCATCAATTCAATCAATCACTACCCAAGAAATATAATTTTTATCAATCAAACACTGATCCACTTTCCAGTAATTGAGGTTTGACCGGAAAAAAGGAAAAGAAAAAAAAAAAAAAGCGATGTTCAAAAGAAACAGTAACCTAAACGGGAAAATTACATATTAAGAGTTTTGAGGGATTATCTAAGAGATTAAAAGAAAGAGTGGACAAAAATTGTTCAGGGTAACACTAGCAGGATCATTACCTGTGCATCCAACGTAGAGAATGAACACACAAGGTGCCTGGAAGAAGAGTCACAAGTAATGAGCAAAAAATAAAATAGAAGGACCAGACCAAAAAATGAACAGCCTTATCTTAAAAAGATAATATACCCTTTTGCACTCACCAAGAATGAATGAACGCCAATTGTTATGTATTCATAGATGTCCTTCCCCAGAAAGGGAGCAAAGAATGCTTAGAAGGCAACATACAACCGGAAGAAAACAGTGATTGCCATAACCTTAACAGTTTTTGATTGTTTTATACTTTACTAATAGAAACAAGAATAGAGGGATTTCTATTATACCTTCGGGGGGAAAAAAACAAAGAGAAAAATGGTTATGTTTCATTTGTCCTACTCGAAATAATTTTCTTTGGTTGAATGGAGTTGACTGTGTTTCATTTTTGCTTACTCCAATATTCTCATTCTTGAACTTTTTCATTTTCACGAAACTATTTTCAAAATATCAAATTATCTAAAGAGGAATCCATATCTGAGTCCTGATTATTTCATCATACTCATAGATCTTGATTCGGACAATATCTGAGTATTAAGCATAATTAATCATTTAGAGAATGACACTTATCACTATAAGTTCTTCTTTTATACATTAATAAAGATAGATTTTTTAGTCATTAGAAATTTTTTATTTTTCAATTAAAACTTTTCATTTTTTCCATAAATTTCCTTATTAATCTTATATCTTTCTCTAGGGTCCATAACTATGTAAATTTTTTCATATAATAGGTAAAGCACTTGGTCTCTTAGAAAACAAATAAAGGTTTCGACTTTTGAGTTAATTAAAATTGCCTTTCAACTCTTTTTTTTTACCTTATTTTTACAATTTTTAACCTTTTCTTTTTGCACGTTTTTATCCGTTTAACTCACAAATCCAACCAATTCTTTTCATAATTTTCCCCTCATTTCATTTCTTCCCAACGACGCCATGTTTCTGTTTCTCGTCCTCCTCATTTTTCCGACCATTACCCAGGCCAAGATTCAATCCACTGAGGTCAGATCCGACGCCAGGCCAATTATTCCCTTTGACCAATTTGGATTCGCTCATCGGGGCCGTTTGGAACTCTATGTCTCCTCTATCTCCTTCTCCGAAGATCCAGCAAAGCTCGAATTATCAAGACTCGATTTTTTCATCTGCACTCACGGCGCTTGGCTTCACTTGTTTCAAGAAATAGAGGATTCGTTCATTTCTTGCCCCCTCCAGTCCAGTGCCATCAGCGTCATTGTCACTTTCGACTCCCTCCCAGCTGGCTTTAGTGTTCTCCAATTGCCTCTCGCAACTCCAGGTCTCCATGAATGTTCAATCCGCTATGTCAATTTTGATGGAAAGTCCAACCAATTCATTTCTTCCTCATTTCATTTCCACAATCTAACTAGATTCGGCCAAATCTGAGGGGAAGGAACGACATGAGGGGAAAATTACGAAAAGAATTGGTTGCATTAGTTTGTTAAACGGATAAGAAGGTGAAATTTCTAATTTGCTGTTCCAACAAATCAGAGAGAAGTGGTTTTGGCAATTTTTGGCTGGAAAATAAAAAAAGGATCAAAAGTGTAGTCCGTAATACATTTGGGAACATGTAAAATTAAAGAAGAAATTTGTAGATGAAATATACCAAACGTAATATATATGGGGACTCAATGCACCAATTATCCCATCTTCTCATGCAGCAGCATCATATGATATAATATAATAGAATGCAATGACAATTGATCTTATGTTAAAAAAAAATATATTAGTCGTGTTTCAATTTTTTTAATAGGTAGAATAAAAAAATCAATATATCATAAAAAATATTAAAAAAAAAAAACACATAATCTTATGAAAAAGAAACCTCTATATCTTTGCAAAAATTACTAAATAAACTAAATATATTAAAAGATAACACCTTTTCTTTTGGGAAGGGGGGTGGAGGTTGTAAATATTGAAATTTTCATTCTAATGGTAATTAAAAATTAATTTTTAGACCTAAAATTTTTAGGATTTAAACGAATTTAGAAGATTTAGTCCTTTAAAATATCCAATAAATCATAGTCATCATAAAAATTAAAAAGCATAAATTTAAATATGTAAATTATGAAGAGTCTTTTTAAAAAGTTCACTTTAAATTATCTTTTTTTATATAATAAGAAATTTAAATAAAAAAAGAATGATGTAGAAAAATATAGTTGGTGTACGATATAACCATAAATTAATATTATTAGACATTAATAGCAAATCTTGAATTAAAACATTATTTAGTAGTATTTCATTATTATTATCCACGTAATTGAATTAAATTGATTTAAAATTTCATAAACTAAGCTGAATTTAATTCAATAAATATCTATTAAAATAAAAATATAATTGTCACTATCTTCAAGAATGAAAGATTATTAATTGATGTGATCCTGAATTGAGGTCATTCTTCATTTATCAACAATCAAGACCAGGAGGTTCAAGTTAGATACCATTGACCATGATTATCTTCCAATATGACCGATTGGTTTGAATCTTTCAATTCAATTCAATTACCCTATCCAAAATCCCTAAGAGTTAGATTAAGAACCCTAGAAGAGTATTAGAAGAACACTCAAGAAAAGTAGAGTTTGATCCATAAGGATTCTCTCAATTTGAAATAAGTTGTTTGTGAATAAGTTGTTTTTCAAATTATAAATAGAAGACTATTTATAGTTTCAAGGATAAGAAGCCTAATTAATGTCTTACAATGGTCAAAGGACGATAAAAACCTTTTAAAATAAATTAAATGACCAAAATGAATGAAGAAAAGTCAAATAAAATTTGCAAAACATTGCATTAAGTGAACATGGGAAGACTCTGTCCCGTGCTGCTGAGAAGAGCATTGCACCGGACGCAAGCTGGTTGGCTCCTAGAAATTCCAATAGCTGTGTCTGGCGCTAGCTCTATTGTAGCACACCGAATTGGGCGCTTTGTTGTGCCATCCGGTGCAATCTCGAGCTTTCTCTATGCCAAACTCGTTTGCACCAAGATAAACTTGTTCCATCTCTCCAAAATCATTTCTAAGCCTTCCCTCATGACTTCCAAGGCTCCCAAGGGTTTGTTCCTCACTTGGTTGCTTTTCTTCATCAAGTGCCATCTTTTCAAAGTTGGCATCAAAATAAAGCAAATTTTCTTTTCCTCGAATAAATTGCATCAATGCTTGTCTCAATAAATTCTTGATCTAGTAATAGAGCTAGAAGGTATGTTCAAAGTTGGATCACCATCATTAAATTTGGCTGAAGTACTCTCTTTAATCTTAATAGCGAACCCATATGGGTTTTCTTTCACACATGGAAGCATTCATTTCCTTGATTCACTAGAAATGCTAGTTAGTTTGAGGACAAACGGATAATGAAATATATAAATTGTGGAACAAAGTATGCTAAATTTGAATTTTTATCCAACTAAATGGATGGCTATTTCTATCTTATTGAACTAGGATAAAAATTGACGCATTACGAGGGAAGTCATTAATAATCATTGTGATGGGGCTCAAAAGTGAACTCCGGGTCATCCCAAAACCGTGATGACGTCAATGACTACAACCTAAGAAGAAAGTTGAGAAGGTCACCAGAGGTGGGCTGTGCGCGAGGAAGAGCTCTGATTCCTAAGTTAGTATTCTGAGAGTAATCGAGTGTAATTAATTCTCAAAAAGACTGTTCTCCTTTTCTGTAGACTGATTATGATCTGATTATATAGAAAAGAATCAATTACCTCTTCGATTAGGACTCTTCTTTTATGCAACAGTAGGAAATTAGGATAGTTGTGAGATTATGGAATCCCGCCAACTGCTTCTGGAATCGATATCTTGCCATTCAGATCTCTATCCAGAGCTACAAGCTTGCTAATTGAGCTCTAGACCAACTTCGTGACCGACCCGTGGACGTCGAATGTCTCAACCATCAGTTCTGGGAGGTCACGTTGCGTGATCGCAAGCTCATAGGGGTTGCTAAGAGTCGTGCACATTTGGTTGGGGCATGGAAGATGTATGAGACGAGTTGGGAGTTACTAGGTCGTCGGTTGAGGTCTGGTGGTACCTCTCTCTCGCTCATTTAGGAGGTCGGTGGTAGCAGGTCGCTGCCCACCTGTCTTTGTTGACTTCGTAAGTCTGACTTTTAGGTATTGAAAGTTGGGACCTTGGGCCCATTTGGATTGACTTCTATCTGGATCATGATCGTTTATGTTGACTTGTTCGGGCCTTTTCCGTTTCTCCCATTATTACCCCCCTTTAGGCCTAACGAGCTTGGAGGTTGTGGTGCCTAAACTACCGTCTTGAAGTTGTGACCGTTGAGAGGTCTTGTCGTTTCATTTTGCAACTGCTAGCTTTGGGTACCTTGCCATTCTCATCTCCAGTTGAGAGTTGCAAGCTTGCTAACAACTCTCCGGAATTAGGCGGTGTGTTAGGAGTTGCGCATGCTTGGTCGGGGTATGGAAGGTATATGAGATAGACTGGGAGTTACCAGGTCGTGGACCAAGGTCTGGTGGTACCTCTTCTGTGCTCATGTTGTAGGTCGGGGACCTAGGAGATCGGCGGTAGCAGGTCGCTGCCCACCTATCCTTGTTGACTTCGTGAGTCTGACTTTCAGGTATTAGGAATTACCATCTCCAGGTCGGGGGTTTGACTTTCAAGTATTAGGAATTACCATCTCCAAGTTAGGACCCTTGAAAGGTTAAGCCGTTTCACTTGTAACGGCTATTTTTGGATTTTGGAGGGAGCTTGCCTCTTCAATTTTGGGAAGCTGAATCATCTAACGTTGGAAAACTGATCCCCCTATTTTCAGAAAGTTGCTTCTTCTCGGTTTCAAAGAGTAATGACCTGTTCCAGTTTTGAAAAGGTCACCCCATTTTGATTTTGGAAGGTTGCTGCGCCTCGATTTCAAAGAGTAATGACCCGTTCCAGATTTGGAAAGGTCGCCCCGTTTTAATTTTGGAATGTCACTGCGGTTATTAGCCCAAGAGACTCCTTATCCTATATATATTAGAAGTCTTCAACTCTCAAAACTTACTCAAATTTTCAAACAGCTTGCAAGAAAAATATTCTCCGCTTTCTTTCTTTCTCTGTTTGATCAAGCCAGTTACTCAGGACTACTTCCCTTCTCATCTCAAGGATCTTTACCGAGTGAGTTTTCTTCCTTTTACCTTCGAAAAACTTCATCTTTTTCCAGTAAATCGAGATGTCAACTGTCTCAACTTCTACGTCTTGGGATTCTAATACTCTATCCATCCATTTTGGAGGGGTAGCTCCCTCCCCTTTTCCTGCTGATTTGGAAAATGCGGTTTTCTATTTGCCCCCGGTTTCTATCAAATCCCCTTCTGTTAGGAGTGAAAGTTATGAGCTCTCTAAAATGGAAGCTTATTCTATGTCTTCTTCTTTAGACCCTATTGGTATTTTTTACCTTAGCGGGAGAAAGGCAAAAAAATCGCCATCGTGGAGGACGAACTTCCTTACAGTACGCGTAATGAACGTATAGTCCCTTATCTTTCTAGCCTCAAGGGAGGCATCATCCTTCTTTTCATTCACCCTGTGTTCCTTGACATTGCCCACTTCTGGGGTATTCCTTTAGCTCAAATCATTCGAAACTTCCTTCGAATCGACCACTCTTTACAAAGTTCCAGTCTCCCTGGAGCTCTATAGGAGTTTTTATAAGTTAGGTATCTCCTTAGCCTCTAAAGCCTCCAAAGGGTATCTTCAATTTATCCCCCCAGTACAAATAGGTTGGTCTCTTCCAGTCCTCCATAGGGGAGTGGAAGCCTTTCTTCTTCTTTGCTCGTCTTCCAAACCATTTAGTTCGATCCGAGCCTTATCCGTATTGGAACCTGAACCGCACCTTTTTCAGTGAGCTCCCCATTTTGTCTATTGAGCAGTTGAAGCATAGGGACTTTTTGATTTACCTGGCTAAATCTGATAAGGTTAGGTGTACTACCCCCACTTGGCCTGCATCTTTCTTTCATCCTGCTGGGCTGGGGAGCCTAGCAAAGCCCGACCTCCCTTCGATCAGGGGAGCTTTGGGGATATCCCCCCTCTATTGGGAGCTTTTCTATCTCTAAATGACTTTTGCTTTTAACTGCTCATGATTTTATACTGAGAGCTCTTTTTTCTTTTTTTTTCTTGGTAGAAATGAGGACTACATCTTAGATTTTCAATTTTGCACCTTCTCAAGCTCCTTCTGGTAGAGCTCGGGGTGCTGCTGGTGCTTCTTCTGCTGTAGCACCTACTGCTGACATTCTTGTTCCCCAAGGTAGGGGGAGATAGGCAGTAGCTGAGAGGACTCAGGGTGCCTCTAAATGAAGTTTAGGGGCTGCTAGGATGAAGGCATCTGACAGGCCCATCAAGATTCCATCTTCATCCTCTTCACCTTCTTCCCAATCAGCTAAGAGGATTCCTCTGAGTTTTGCGGCTAAGGCGAAGGCTCTAATAACCTCGGAGTCCAAACCGGCGGTCCCAGGCTACGCCACTGAAGAGGTCGCAGACACCTTTAAGAGGTTGGGGGGGGGCTGTCCTGGCAACTCATTCTGCCGAGGGGACTACGAGATGGGTTCCTGATCTCGCCATGGAGTCTTCTGAATCTTTACTCTAATTTCCCCACTCCCAATCCTTCTTGATGGAGTGCACTCCTTCAGTTGATCGAGAAATTTTCCAACAACTAATCGATGAGGAGATTGACAGGTTCGGTGCTTCAATTCACTCAACAGTGAGTTCCCCCAACCTTTTGCGAACTTGCAATTGGCTTTGTCTCCACCTTAGCAAGAGCCTGAGGAGGCAGGTCGAGAAGACCAAAAAGGATCAGGAACTCGCCTCTCTTATTTTTTAGCTCCAATATGCCAAGCTCGCCTTGAATAGGAAAATGCTGAGCTTGTGGTTTTTGCCAGGGAGGCCAATGTCTTTGCTAACAAGTCAATCAGACTTCTCTCTGAGTGTAGAAAGGAGATTGATTAAACTAGAGCCAATAGCCTAGCCATGTCTGAGAATTTGAAGGCAACTCACAAGAGGGTTTTTGAACTAATTGACTTTGGCAATCAGCAAAAAGAGCGTGTTGAAGAGCTTCAAGCTAAATTGGAGGAGTTCCAAGGCCTCTGTGATGAAAATGGCAACCTCAGCATGGCGAAGCTTGAGGAGATCCCTGCCTTCTAGTAGTATGTGGAGGCTCTAATGCGACCTCAAATGATGGGGTTCTATATTGAGGTGATAGACAACCTCAAAAAGCTTTATCCAAATATGAAGTCTAACCCCAAGTTTGATGCCATGCTTTACCATCCAAAGTTGCTCACTCCTCTTTCTTGAGATCAAGATAATCTGAATCAAGCTTCTCAAGAAGAGGTCACAGCTGTTGAGGTCCTGTCTCAAGTTGGCCGAGTTGGCGAGGGCTTTTTAGGGAAAGCAAAAAAGCAAGTGGAGGTATCCCCGGAGGTTGGGGTCTCAAAGAGTTAAGCTTTGGATGTCACTCCTCAGGCCATGATATCGCTTGAAGGTATTCCCATGTTTTGAAGTGTAGATTCATTTTGAGAAATTTATCCTCGCGTCGTGCTTACCTATTTTGGAGGAGGTGCTCGACCTTTTCCAGGTTAGTTTTCCTTGTCTTATGTGGCCTTTTGTTTGAGCACCTTGTCTTCTATCTTGGAGGCACTTCTAGTGCTGCTGGGGAGGAGACAACTGCTAAAGAGGGGGTTCCCCCAAGCAACTCTAAGCTAATCAACACCCCAGAGGATGAGAATGATGTTCCTCTGGTCTGCCGTTAGCTAAAGAAGTGATTTTGTAATAGAATAGGACTTTGAGTATTCAACTTTTTAAGTTTCTGCATTACATTGTAATGAATATTTCAGAGGTCTGTTTGAGGCCTCTACTCTTATAGCAACTTTATTTTTTCTCAGTATCTCATATTTTACATTTGCCTTCTAAACTTGCATAATATACTGAGCTATTTTTCGCACTAAGGCAATCAAAATAAAATTATCGTCATAAGCTTTAAAACACTTATCTTTCATTCATGCTTTGCTCAAACTAAGCTGAGGTGATTGCTGGGGTCGCATTGCATCTCCTTAAGGTCCTTTAGGATAGTATCAAGCTGGATTAATGAGTCTGTGAGGTCTACAATGTCTGAGTAGCTTTAGGCATAGAATTTCTTTAGATGGCAAATGTTCCAAGGTCTCAAGAGTTGTCTTCCTTCGAAATAAGAGAGCTTATAGCTCCATCCTTTGAGGACTTCTTGGACTCTATAAGGTCCTTCCCAGCTTTTTTGCAGCTTGGTCAATTGACCTTGTTTGCCAACATCTGACCTTTTACGGATCATTTCTCCAACTATGAAATGTCTTGTTTTTCACTCTTTTGTTGAAAAAATTTGTGAATTGCCTTTTGTAGCTTCCATTGCTTTGTTTCTAACCTCTTCAATTAGGTCGAGGTGTGCCCTTTTCTCCCCCTCGTTTAAGACTGAATTGTATTCAGTCAGTCTTAGAGACTTCATTCCAACCTCAACTTGCATTACTGCCTCTGCTCCAAAGCAAAGGTTGAATGGTGTTTCTCCAGTAGCTTATCTAGGTGTTGTTCTGTACCTCCATAGAATGCTTGGAATTTCATCTGGCCATGCAGGTTTGTGACCCTCTTCCTCGAGCTCGGTGAGCCTTTTCTTAAGTCCCTCCAAAATTGTTCTATTTGTGACCGCAGCGAGCCTATTAGCTTGGGGATGAGCTATAGAGGTCAGTCTCTATTCAATCTTCAAATTTTTACAGAATGTTTTGAATGGGTTGCCAATGAATAGTTTTCCTTTGTCTGAAATTATAGCTCGAGGAATCCAAAACCTACACACAATGCTTCTCTAGACAAAAGATTTGATGGAGATCAAGGAGCATACATGGCATGGGGTAATTCAGGGAAGCTACCAAATGAGGAGATGAGAAGATTCAAGTTCAATTCTAAAGAAGATGGAGCTTCAAGGGATGATTCAATG
>JAOXNR010000987.1:0-10437 GCA_028571225.1 Parsonsia alboflavescens
TTAATTTTATCAATTTAGTCCCAAAAATTTTTAGAATGAAAACCGGCCGGTTCAATACCAAACCGGCCGGTTCACCGATTCACCGATTGAACCGGCCGATTTTCACTGGTTTGAAAAAATTTCACCAATTTTTTAAAAACAGGTTTTTTCCCTTAAACCGGACCGGTCAACTGGCCGGTTCCCGGTTTGATCGGTTGGACTGACCGATCCAGTCCGGTCCACAAAACATTGGTTGGGAGTCCCTATTGTCCTACTCCTACTAATGACGACATGATGGCCCAGCTCAGGACTCTATTGGGAGAATTTGAGGAGCGGGTCCATGCCCAAATTAGCAAGCATGTCGATGTTTGCTTTGGGGAGCTGCATTAGTGGATGAGTGGTCAGTTGGAGCAGCAGGAGCACATGGCCTTGGCGCAACACACAGCTGTCTTTAGCGACTGGATAAGCAAGAGCATTGACAGAGCCGGGGGCAATAGGGTGGTCTGAGATTTCCTCCTTCACATTAGGTTAGTATGTGCTATGAAATTTGAATTAGTTAGGTATTGGCATTGAAAGTAATCGCATTTATTTTCCTTGAAACAAGCAGGAGTAGTGGATTGGTCCTAGGCTTGATGCAGTCCCACTTACTTCAGACTTACTTCAGTCGAGGTGGCAGATCCATCTGCTCCATTCGAGGTTCGGACGACCGACCAGGTTAGTTAAAATACATTTCTGTGTTTTTTATTATTTCATAGTTAAACTGATTTACTGACGCAGTCGAAAACAGAATCTGAAGATTCGTTCTTATTCAGAAACTTGCAAAACAAGAAACGAAAAAAAACCTGATCCAATTTTCCTTCTAATCAAACGTCAACTCAAGTAGTTAGAAGAGGAAAATTAAAATCAAACGAAAACAAATTTTCGAAGTAGTCGAAAATCACAAGAGCCGAAAAGAAGCAACTTTAATTCATCAAAACTCTCTCCAGTTCTTAGGCATTCATCCTTATTTATAATAGTAGGAGTTCTGTGTTCCTAATCAGACTAGGAAATAAAAAAAAATCAGGAAGAAAACAATAAAAAAATAAAACAAGTTTCTAAATAAAATTCTATCTAATTAAAGAAGTAAAATTATTAAACAATCCTAATCTTACTCGTCTACTTGTACTGCATCAGACTCCCCCTCTTGAAGAGAGCTTGTCCTTAACCTCGCGTGTCTCCATAGAAGCGAGAAAAATGTTGCACATTGAACGCATTGGAGATATTGTAACCATCTGGTAGCTTGAACTTGGTTTTCAAGGATCTATTGCATGGCTAGGTCACGCTCTTCCCTGCCACTGCATAATTCTTCCAAGATTGCAGCCACAGTCGGATCCATGTTTCCACCTGACGTCTCGGATCTTGACTCTGATACCAACTGACACAGTCGGAATCAGAATCTGAAGATTCATTCTTGTTCAGAAACTTGCAAAATAAGAAACGAAAAAAAACCTGATCCAATTTTCCTTCTAATCAAACTTCAACGAAGATAGTTAGAAGACGAAAATTAAAATCAAGCGAAAACAAATTTTCGAAGTAGTCGAAAATCGCAAAAGCCGAAAAGAGGCAACTTTAATTCATCAAAACTCTCTCCAACTCTTAGGCATTCATCCTTATTTATAATAGTAGGAGTTCTGTGTTCCTAATCAGAATAGGAAATAGAATCCAAATAAACTACTAAAGCTAAATATTGTTTTCCTAATCAGATTAGGAAATAAAAAAAAAATCAGGAAGAAAACAATAAAAAAAAAAAACAAGTTTCTAAATAAAATTCTATCTAATTAAAGAGGTAAAATTATTAAACAATCCTAATCTTGCGCATCTACTTGTACTGCATCATTTACATAGTTAGTTAATTTATTTTAAATAACAATCGAAGAAGGATGTCCACGAGAGGGAGGTAGCAGATGCTCCTGCACCAGTTGAGGTTCGGACCACTGTCCGGGTTGGTTTAAACATTAAAGTGTTTTTGAATATTTCATATGTGTTCCAATTTTCATTGTTAGATAGTTTATTTTAAATAGCAGGCAGAGGGGGATGCCATTGAGAGGGAGGGTACACCCACTCCATCTTATTAGTGTTGTATCCGACACTATCGTTCAGGTTCGACATGATCTAATTAGAAATTTTAATTAGTTTTATTTTTCAATTTCAAATTTAAATGTCATGTTCAACTGTCTTTAATTTAATTTCTTTATGTTCTAATGATTGGATTTTAATTTATTTTTGGAGGGCAGACGTGCAGTTCGAATCAAGGTTCGAGCTGCAAGCCTTATGTCTTCGTTCACTGACCCCTCTCATCATATAGAGTCTGGGGGTCCAAAGAAGAAGCCTAGAATAAATAAAGGGAGAGAGACAGTTCCGACAGGGGTGCCAAGAGAGGGCTCCGTGTTTTTTGAAGTGGACAGTCCCCGTACCCGGAGCAGCTTGGATAGTTTCTACTTTTCGGGGGAAACGGACAGGTATTTACATGTATTTTGTTAATACAATTTAGCTTTCTCTTGATTATTAAATTACTGTGCCATTTTTAGTATGTGGGAGTAATTATTAATATTTCCTAACATTTGTGGTTTTTTTTTTTTTTGTGGCAGTCGATCGACGAGGGGATTCCAGTCCTTTGATGGGAACATTTTGAGGGTTGTTCGAGATTGCACTCAAGAGATGGAGGACCCTTATGTCGATCAGTTCATCAAAGGGCTCCGACGGGCAGCTACATGCCATTCGGTTGCCTACCCTATGGCGAAGAGATTCGCCATTGTCCCACCTTATCTCTACGTAAGTATTTTATTTAATTTTTATCAAGTGTATAAAGTGTTTTATTCATATAATATCTTTTAAATATTTCTCAATTTGTAAAAGTATGCTTCATTCTGCTTTTGTTTTTGCATCCGTTCGAGGGGAGCTTGAGACCCACAAGTTCGATAATGGTTCCATCGGCTGGGTGAAGGGAGTCGGAGATGACGATTAGGTCGCTTGGTGGCGGGTCGATGAGGTCATAAACATATTTATTACTATTTTTTTTTAAGTTACATTTCATTTTAAAAAAATTTAATATTTCCTGATGTATTTGTAGGTCTTGATGTCATGTTGCTACAAGGGTCACTGGGTACTCCTACGGATCTCATTGAACGAGGCAAAGGTCACTCTATATGATCCAAGGCCAGCACGGGATAAAATGGTGAAGGTACAGAGGATGGAGTTGATGGATTCGGTTTATAGGATGTTGCATTCTCTTCTGGTATAGGTGGCTATTATTCCAATATGGGAGTTGCTGCTCCACAAATTAAGTTCTTATATGAGTTTTTGGACAATAAAGCCCTCCCGAGTCAACCTGATTCGACTAGCTGTGTGGCATACATTGCACATTACATGATGCAGCTACTGAGAGGGTCTATTGGGAAGATGATGCCATCACTGGAGGATATTCCAGATGCACCCTAGCGCAACAGGGACAAGATGGCACTGATCACCCTTGAGTACAACAACATACAATCTCAGTGATTGTTTTGGATTTTATCATGTTTGTATTTTTTTGGATACATGTAAATTATGTAAATAATATTACTTGTTTTGGATACATTGTGTAATTAAAAATAATATGAAAAAAATTACAGGTGATGAATGAATAATATAGAAAAAAATTGAAGCAACATAAACAACTAGAGAGATGAGATCTGAGTTTGAATGATGGGAAAAAACTTTTTGGTCAGTTTGAAAAGGTGGCAGGTCGAAATTGTATGCATAAAGTCAGTATAATGATCCTAAGGTCGTTATTATCATCCAAAGGTCGATGCAAAGACTTGGCCAATCTGAACTCTTAAAAGTCTTTTTTTGACCTTCAGAGGATAATACCGACCTTTGGATAATTATATCGACCTTAGGCATACTGACCTTCAGACACCCATGCATGCATGGTTAAGCAATTGAAAAGGTCCGATTGATTCCCTGAAGAGCGGTGGCAGTAGAACGGTCAAGTTCCTTCCTTATTTTCGAAGTTGCTGCCCATCTCTCATACAAACCAAAACTCAGAACTGTCAACTCCACCGTCATCTTCCTTTCTTTGGGTCTGAGAATCCTAGCCATGTATACTTCCTTGAAGGTCTCATGCCATTAGACTAGCTCACCCCCGCATCAAAGAGTCCAGGCTTTCTCCCTTCTGGACCAGACGAAGGAGATTCAGGCTAAACTGATTGCCGGTACTGGTGAACAAGTTTAGTTCCTATCTTCTTCAACTCCACCATCACCGTCACCGTGTCCGACAATGCACGGGTAAGGTTTTTTTTTTTCCTTTTTCCCCACGTTTAATTTTTTTATTTTTTCCCCTTTAATGATCGATTAATTTTTTTGCTTTTGAAGTGATAGTGTTAATTAGAAATTTATGCGATTGCTGTAGTGTGCATTGAACTGAGTTTTTTTTTTCAATTGAACACGAATTGTTTCTTGAGTTTTTTCGTATTTTTTTAGGTTTTTTTGATGGATATTCTTATGATTTATGAAATGTTGAGACTTTGAATGCAAAACGATGTCGAGACTTTTGGTTTGGGGAATTAGAATTTATCGGTTGAATTGGTGGAAGGTTAGGAAGGTTCTTATTATGGTTTGAAGGTCGGGTTTATTATTCGAAGGTCGAAGGAAGACTTGCAAAGCTGGAAGTTGGCCAAGTCTTTCTTCGACCTTCAGATGCTAAAACAGACCTTCAGCCCACCCCCCGATGCGATTATAGAAGTGCCAGTATCGAGAGAGGTGTTCTCGGCAAATTCAGATTTACAAGGTATAAAATATTGCATAACTCATCGGTATCAGAATTGGATGTGCCAGATGGGATTATCTTCCGGCCTGTCTGAACCTTTGTCAAAATCTCATCAATAGTCTATTCTGATATGCACGGTGTGTGACCTTCATCCAAGATCAGAATGTCAAGCATCCCAAGGTCTCCTTTGGATGTGTGGCATTCTGATCCTAGATAAGGTTCACATACCGCGCAACCAGAACAGCCTACTGGTGAGAGTTTGACAAAGGTTCAGATAGGCCGGAAGATAATCTCATCTAGCACATCCGATTCTGATACCAATAAGTTATACAATATTTTATGCCTCGAAAATCCAAATTAGCCGAGAACACCTCTCTCGAGATTGGCACGTCTGATGCTAAAAGGAAAAGCAGTCTTGCAAAACAAATAATGGCTTCCTTGACAAGATTGATCGATAAGAATACCAATGATGCAGTAAAGGAATTCAGAGCACTGATGGATCCATTTGTCCACGTGCACAAATTAAACATGGATCCATGACAGTCTTCATGGTTTTAGAGAAACACTTATTGTGTTACATTCCACACTCAAAATAAAGAATTCTCTAATAAAAGAACATCCTAGTGGTCAACCACTTGTGTTTCGGAAAAAGCACGTTTAACTATATGAATTACTTTTTATCAACTGTTTCCTTTATTTCTTTATTGCAGAGATATGTATCACGCCCAACATATCTTTCGACTTCAACACGATCCGAGAAGGGAGGTCATTTTGGAGGGTGCCTCGGCCTAACAAATGTGGTTCTTCATTGGAGGTTGGTTATCCCGATTTTCTTTCCCACGTTCAACATTTATACCACCGAATTTTTTTATTTTGGTTGTTCGGAGCATGTGAGAAAGATATTACCTTTAATCTTTGTCGTTAGGTAGTGATGTTATTTATATTGAAAATTCCAAATACACCCAAGTTGAAATTTTTATTCTATTTTGAACAGCATTTAAATCATGTAAATGAAAATGAAATAATATTACTTGTTTGATTTTATATTGTGTAGTTAAAAATAATATGAAAAAACTACAAGTGATGATTAAATAATATGAAAAAAAAGTGAAGGTTTGAACTTTGATGGTGACATGCTCAGAATTAGGTTTGACAGTGACAATGACATGCCTTGGATGCAAAATAGCTATATAAACAATTGGGGAGATAAGATATGAGTTTGGAAATGGCAAAAACAATTTTTGGCAGTTTGCAGTGATGGAAGGTTGAAATTGTATTCTGAAGGTCGATATAATGATCCTAAGATCGGTATTATCATCTGAAGGTCGATCCAATCGCTTGGCCAATTTCACCTCTTAAAAGTCTTTCTCCGACCTTCAGAGGATAATACTGACCTTAGGTATGCAATTTCGAAGGTCGGTATTATCAGTCGAAGGTAGATGCAATGACTTGGCCCGTTGAAAAGACATCCATGCATGCAGTGGTGGCAGTCAAATGGTCAAGTTCCTTTCTTATTTTCGGAGTTGCTGCCCATCCCTCAAACAAAACAAAACAAAACTCAGCACTGCCAATTCCACCGTCATCTTCGTATTCTTTGGGTCTAAGAATCCTGGCCATGTATACTTCTTTGGGTGTTATCTTCTTCCTTTTCCTTGGATCATCTTCCTTTTCTTTGGGTCAAGTTTCTTTAGGTGTTATCTTCTTCAACTCCACCGTCACCGTCACTATGTCCGACAGACTACAAGTAAGATTTCTTTTTTTTTTTTCCCCGTTTAATTTCTTTGTTTTTTCCCTTCAAATGGATGTCATAATTTATTTGCCTTTGAAGTGACAGTGTTAATTATAAATTTATGAGATGACGATGGTGGTGTGCATTGAACTAGTTTTTTTTTCTTTTTTTTCAATTGAACACCAACAGTTTGTTTGTTTTTTTGTATTTTTTTGGATGGCTTTTCTTATGATTTATGAAATGTTGAGAATTTGTATGCAAAATGATGTTGAGACTTTTGGTTTGGGGAATTAGAATTTCTGGGTTGAATTGATAGAAGGTCGGGGTGATCCTATTGAAGGTCGTTATTAAGGTCTGAAGGTCAGGTTTATCATTAGAAGGTCGAAGGAAGACTTGCTAAGTTCGAAAGTTGGCCAAGTCTTTCTTCGACCTTCACATGCTAAAATCAACCTTCAGGCCATAATATTGACCCTGAGTATGTTTATCTCGACCTTCTATCAATTCAACCCAAAAGAAAAGGCGAGTTCAAAAAATATGAATTTTTTTTATCAACTGTTGCTTTGTTTCTTTAGTGTAGAGACCAGCTTCGATATTAGTCGAGACGGGAGGTCATTCTAGAGGGTGCCCGATCTGACGAGATGTGGTTCTTTGTTGGAAATGGGTTCTATGAACATTGGGGGGGAAGTTACTGAAAATTCGACAATACCTGAGCCGTCCCAAGGTAACTATTTTCCTCATTTAAACAAAAAGAATTTAAGTTGGTTGAACTTGAAACCATATTGATAAAGCGAGAGGAGGAACTAAAGAAAGAGTACAGCTCCAAGGAGGCATCGTAAATGTGGAAATGAAAGAAGATTTGATGAGGCAAGAAAACGAAAACTCGGATCTAGAAGAGGAAAGGTTGGGGACTAAAGGCAGTTCCTTCAGCCTTATCGTCTTTAGTTCCGAGTTTTTTTTTTCTTGCCTCATCAAATCTTCGTTCATTTCCACATTTACGATGCCTCCTTGGAACTGTACTCTTTCTTTAGTTCTTCCTCTCGCTTTATCAATATGGTTTCAAGTTCAAACAACTTAAATTCTTTTTGTTTAAATGAGGAAAATAGTAACCTCGGGGAGACTCGGGTATTATAGAATTTTCAGTAACTTCCCCCCAACGTTTGTCTTTGTAATAGTTCTTTGTTAGTAATAGATAATATTTACCTAAATTTTTTCTTAGTCGAAGTTCACGAGGACATATCATCATCATTACAATGGATATATTCTTCTTCATAATCATCATCATCATCAACACTGCGAATATTTCCGGATGGCCTTGGTTTATCATTTACAGGTTAGAATGTTCCATCCGGATTCCTTCCATATGCATTAACACAATCCTCCACTGTATATGCTCACCAACACACTGATGTAATCTTTCAACTTTGTTAATGACCACCATTTCAACTTTCAACCCGTATGCATCTTCAATTTCCAATAATTTGGTACCTCCATTGGATAATGTGGATGCAAATGAGATTTCTACATCGAATAGGTTTAAATCAATTTTTATGCAGCCTGCCATAGTTCTCATAAAATCTTCATAACTGATGTGGTTTGGTACGACTACCATTGTGAAGAATAATTCTGCTTAAAGCCATGTCTGCCCGAATCTAGAGAAAAATTTATTCATTGAAATGTACAAGCAATACTAGAAAGAAAAAGGGAGAAATATTTTAATTTAAAAAAAAATTGGAGAAAAAAGGGTCTACATAGTTTCTTTAAAGAAAACAAAAGGTACTGGAAAAAAATGCTAGAAGGTCGAGATGACCATATGGAAGGTCGATATAATTCCTACAAAGGTCTAATTGAGCTTCTGGATGGTCTATTGAATTTTTTTTTTAAAAAAAAATACATAAGGTCGATTTCATCCTTTAAAAGGTTGATATAATCTTTCAAAGGTCGAAATTTTCAACTGGAAGTTCGGTTGATCCAAAAGTAAAAAGCTTCTCTTGAAGGTTAGCCTCTACTCCCAAAGGTCGTTTTATACTTCCAAAGGTCGTCTATTCCTGCCGAAGGTCTTCTAGACATGAAAAAGAAATTATGCTTAAAGGTCAGCCTAAACTACCCAAGGTCTTTCAATACTATCGAAGGTTAGATATACATCCCGAAAGTCAGTTATACCTCCCCAAGGTCAGACAATACCTCAAACACTCAGACCGCCCCATTTCTTTCTTTCTTTCCTTCTTTATACCAAACAAACAATACAAAACGGATGACCAAAAAAATCTAGCAACAATTACGAATCAATACACAACCATCAAACACCATAACAGCAAAAAAGAAAAACAAAAGGAACTCAGCCCCTAATACTGAAAGGCACGAGATTGATCTTGTGAAGAAAAAAATCAACTTTTCTCCCAAACTTATACATAACTACCGACTGTTTTTTTTTTCTTTAATTGGGAGAATGAGTTCCTTTCGAGATCAACTTTCAGTAAGGAAACTTCATCAATGATGTGGTGGTTGTGGGTCTTCAATTCAGTTTTACAACAGTGCAATGATAGTTGGGTTGTTATGAATGTTGAGGGAAATATAGTAACTACTCTTCCAAACCCAAGTGTCAACTTTTTTTTTTCTTTCAACAGGGAGAATGAGTTCCTTCAAGTTCAACTTTCACAGAGGAAACGTCATTAATATGATCTTCAATTCCGTTTTATAGCAGTTGCTGAGGTTATTGGGCTGTTTTGAATGCTGAGGGCAGTATAGTAACTACATGATAAAAGTGAATAAAGGTTAGTTTTGTTTTTCTTTTTAAAGGAAAAAGTCAAAATGGGTATAAAGTGAAAAGTCAGTTTTAGAGTTGGATAAATTATGAAATATGGGTAATATTGAAATCTTTCTTCTCAAATAGGGTAAATGTGAAAATACCCCCAAAATGATTAGTTTTTAAATGGATATCCAAATTCAATTTATAGTAAATGGATTTGGATTATCTACTAAAATGAAATGGATATCCATTTATATCCAATTAGTTTAATGTATTTATTGCTAAATCCAACAATTACTCATTTGAAAGTCAATTGGTCAAGATAATGGGCATGTTTGTTTTGACTTAACAATTTTTTTTTTTTCACTTCTATTCTTTTATTTTTAATTTTTTCTTCTTCATCATACTCATATCAAATTTTAAAAAATAAAATTAAAGTTAAGGGTCAAAGAAAAAAGAAGAACATTAAAAATAATTAAATGAATATCCATGATCCATTTACGACCATTTAAAAATGAATGTAAATGGATTGAAATCTATTTAACTTTATCCAAATTCATTCAGTTAGTTATCTAAATTACCACCCTAGAATAACATTTGTTATTTTTTTCTTTTCACGATGCAAAAGTAGAGTAAAAGATTTCATGTATTATTTTTGTTACATTAATTGAGAATTAATACATTATCTAATTTATAATCTAAATTTTGAACAAATAAATGGTATGTTTTACAGATTTTTTTTTTAAAAAAATATGTACAATTTCTTTACTAATATAAGGAAATGAAAGAAATCAGAGTGTTTATATATATCTTATATCAATAAATTTAAGATTGTTTTATTTTGATTCACTAAAAAACTATATAAGTGATTATATTATTTTTAATTGTATTAATAACAAGAATATAAACAATTCGCTATGGATTTGCACTTAAAATTGTTTGATGGTGTAATTTTTGAAAATTTTCCAAAGTATCCATATAAATTTAAGGTTTTCTTTTTTCTTTTTTTTGAAAAAAAAGAAAGAAAACTTTTATGTATGGGATGGTCGCTTGGTCAGTAATAGAGCATAGTAGAAAACGTTCCTTAGTGCAGGTGCTGTATGAATATGATCCTTCCCTCAAAGCCAAAGGCATATGAAGAAAATTAAAAATAATTAAACGGATATATATCTAAATTCATTTATTTATTTAAATTGT
>JAOXNR010000989.1:0-10434 GCA_028571225.1 Parsonsia alboflavescens
ATGAATTTGGTATCCCTATCAGACAAAATAGTCCTAGGTAGACCAAATCGCCGAACCACCTCAATAAAATATAGCTCCGCTATTCTGTTGTAAAAACGACCATCTTACTAAATTGGTCAACCACAATAAAAATACTGTCAAATCCTTTCTGCGTTCTTGGCAATCCGAGAAAAAAATCCATGGACACATCTGTCTAAGGCTCATCCGGAATTGGCAATGGAATGTATAAGCCTTGATTACTGCTGCTGCCCTTTGATACTTTACAGACTCGGCATCTTCTTACGTAATCCTGAACGTATTTATCAATCCCAGGCCAATAAAAACGCTCCTTAATCAAAGCAACGGTCTTATCTTTCCCAAAATGCCCTTGAGCATGCAATTCTTGGACAATCAATAGCCGTAGAGAAGTATCTGGAATACATAGAGAGTTACCTCGGAAAAGATATCCCATGTAGTATAAAATCGCTTCGGAGTTGTTGCTCGACATCTCGCACCACCTGTCCAAAATCAGTATCACTCTGCAAATCCTCCAGTAGGCTCTCAAAGCCTAAAGAGACAATTTTCATCATGTTTAGCAGTGAATGTCGTCTACTCAAAGTGTCTTCCACCTTGTTCATAACTCCCGATTTGTGCTTAAGGGTAAAAGTGAATTCCTGCAACATGGTGATCCACTTGGCATGACGATCATGATGCTTGTGCTGTCCCTGAAGAAACTTCAATGCCTGGTGGTCTGAATACAATACGAACTCCGGCTGAATGAGGTACTGTCACCAATGTTGAAGTGCTCGAACAATGGCATAAAACTCAATGTCATAAACCGAGTAATTTAATTTCGCTCCACCCAATTTCTCCCCAAAGAATGCCACGGGTCTTCCTTCTTGACTCAAAACCGCTCCAATCCCGACTTTGGAAGCATCACAATCCACCTCGAAAATCTTTCCGAAATCTGGCAAAGCTAAGACAGGCGCACTGGTTAACTTGTCTTTGATCTCCTCAAATGCTCGCTGAGCCTCCTCAGTCCACATAAACTCCTTGGCGTTGTAGAGGTCCGTCAATGGGGCCATAATTACACTGAAATTCTAAATGAATACCTGTAAAAACTAGCCAAGCTGTGGAATGATCTGACCTCTGTGACATTTTGTGGTTGAAGCCATTCCTAGACTGCTTGAATCTTCGATTCCTCAGGAAATATCCCCTTGGCCGAAACCATGAATCCCAGAAATACAAGGCTATTTGTCATCCACTCACATTTCTTGCTATTTTCAAATAAACTATGCTCCCTTAGAGTTGTTAGATTCAATCGCAAATGCTGTATATGATCCTCATTTGACCGACTATACACCAATATGTCATCAAAATAAACAACGGCAAAGCTATTCAAGAAAGGTCAAAGTACCTAATTCATGACTCTCATGATTGTGCTTGGTGCATTGGAGAGTCCAAATGGCATCACCGTCCACTCAAATAATCCGTCTGCCGTTTTGAAAGCTGTCTTCGATTCATCTCCTGGCTTGATCCTTATCTGATGATATCCACTCTTCAAGTTAATCTTCGAAAACACCATCGCCCCACTAAGTTGATCCAACATATCATCAAGTCTCGGAGTTGGAAATCGAAACTTGATGGGGATTAGATTTATCGCACGACTGTCTATTGACATCCTCCAACTTCTGTCCTTCTTTGGCACCAACAAAGCTGGTACTGCGCAAGGACAGACACTCTCCTGAATGTACCTCTTGTCAAGCAGCTCGTTCACTTGGCATCGCAATTCTTCATACTGTTGTGGAGATAGGCGGTTATGCTCCTTGTTTGGTAGGATAGCTCCCGGAATCAAATCAATCTGGTGCTCATCACGCATTGGGGGTAATCCTAGTGGCAACTCCTTCGGTACTAAGTCATCGAACTCCGTCAAGACTTTTTTCACCGTTTTGGAATTTTCACCTTTTCTTTCTGCTCAGCTAATCTTGCCACCTTGGTTGAGACTGACGCAAAACACACCTCGGCTTCACCAACCCCTGCCTCAAACTCCTTGCGGGGTACACATATAATAGCCTTCTTTCCTTCTGCAAAAGAATCCCGCATTGGTTGTAATACCACCTTCTTGCCACCTTTGTTAATAGTATAACAATGCGTAAAACCATCATATACCACTTTGTTGTCATCCTGCCACGGTCGCCCTAGCAGTAGGTGTGCGGCATCCATCGGCACCACATCACAAGAAATAACACAAGTATACTACGGCCTAATCGAGAATTCTACCCTGCATCTCTAATCTACCCGCACCTCTGTTTCGTTGTTCAACCATCCGAGTTTGTAGGGCTCAGTATGTGGCTCCGTCTTCAAATTTAGTTTCTGAATAGCTTCCTGTGAAATTACGTTTTCACAACTTCCCATGTCAATGATTACTTTGCAGACCTTCCCTCCAATGGTACAACGGGTACTGAAAATATTCCGACGTCGCCAATCCTCATCAGCCCGTGGAGCTAAACAAATTTGGTGCAGAACTAAGCTCTCTCCTCTTATATCCTCTGGTGCCATGACATACTCTTCAACCTCTGCCATCTCAACTTCTTCGAACTCTCCGACATACTCCTTTAAGATTCCTTCCTAGATCAACAATTGCGACTTAAGCCAGGGACATTCATAAGCATAATGACCTTCTGTTGGCACCGGTGGCAGATGATGTTGGCTTTGTTGACCGGTGGACGCATCTACTGTGGCCCTGGTCCCTGGCTTGACTGCCCTAAACTTCGTCCCTGTTTGCCGTCGGATTCCGCGGATGGGTAGGGGATCCTCTACCAAATGTTACTCCCCTGCTGCTTGCTCGTGTCAAGCTCTCCTCCACCACTCCCGCCTTTGTCTGTACATCTGTAATGTTACTGAAAGAATGCACCTGCAGGGGTCCTGGATGGCTGGTCGGAGGCCATGTAAATAGCGGGCTACAAGTTGCTCCTGTGTCTCACGGAGTTGATTTCGTGCTACAAGCCGGTAATATTCCAACGTATATTCTTCTACACTTTTCGGCCCTTGTGTCAGACTCTGTAAATTTCGAAACAGGGTCTGAAGATAATTGAATGGTAAAAACTCCTGCCGCATCTCCCTCTTCAGTTCATTCCAATCATCCAAAACAGGCATCCCATCCAAATATCTCTGATAACGAAAAGACTGCCACCATGCTGCGGCTCTATCTTTGAATCTGATCGCGACCAGCCCTACCTTCTTATCCTTAGGGACTTCTCTCAACGAGAACAATTCATCCACAGTGCTCAACCAATCCAGGAATTCTTCCGGGGCCAAACTCCCGGTAAACTGTGGAATCTCAAGTTTAATTCCGAGATCCCATCGCGGCACATAATTGACTCTAGTGGCCGCTGCCCCTGGATTTCCATGATCGCCTCTCCCTATTCCGCCGCCACTGCCGCTGTCGCACCTATCGATGCCATTGCCGCCACCGCCGTGCGCGACTAGCCTTCCCGCGGGTTGTTCAACGTTTTGCTCTGCTGGCGGATTTGCGACTGTCATCCGCTGTAGCCTCTTGGACCTACGTGGGCCCTCCTGAATATCTTCCTGGGCCAGCTCTGGGTCACAGCGTCATGGTCATGGTGGATAGGTTCAGCAAGATGGCTATCTTCATTGCTTACAAAAATTCCATGGATGCGAGCAAGATTGCCGACTTGTACTTTGAAGAAACTTGGTGTCAATGCTTACTGAGTCGAGTTACCGGAGAAGTTCAGCATCTCCAATGTTTTTAATGTGCAGCATCTCACGGCTTTCCATGGAGATAATCCGAGCTTGAGGACAAGCTCCGTTCAAGAGGGGGAGCTTGATGCAGAGCTGGTTGCTGATCAAGGTGTTTTAGATGCGGGGCAGGTTTCGGTTCCACAATAGGCTCCATGGCATTCAAAACGTTTGAAGAAGAGGACGGGAGCTGTTTGAAACACCGAATTGATGTCGGGCACAATTTCTGTGGTGACTGAAATGAGCTCCGATCGGGCTGAAATCTGACTGGGTGACCCGAAACGGCCTAACGAACCAAAATCACAGCTATGCTGTGTCAAGGAGTTTTTCGGCCATCCAGAGTCGTTTCGATGGTGTTTTGGGCAATTTTCTATTTTCTGTGGCATTGTCATAGTTTTATAGTTTTTAGTGACAGTTTCGTAATTTACTCTTTTTCTAGGGGTTTTTTGTTGCAATTTCTTTACTTCTCCTTTCCGATTAGGGTTAGGTTTTTTTTTACCTTTAAATTTCGTTTTCGGTTGATTTTTTTTCAAACAGTTTTGATGAATTAAAGTTGCCTCTTTTCGGCTCTTGTGATTTTCGACTACTTCGAAAATTTGCTTTCGCTTGATTTTAATTTTTATCTTCTAACTACTTGCGTTGAAGTTTGATTAGATGGAAAATTGGATAAGGTTTTATTTTTGTTTCTTGTTTTGCAAGTTTCTGAACAAGAACGAATCTTTAGATTCTGTTTCCGACTGCGTCAGAAACATACTCATCTATATGTTGCAATGGCTCACTTGTGCCATCATATTTCACCTCGACTTGTGGAGCTTTGAATCCTAGAGGCATTCGAGGTTTTTTGATGTTGTGTAAAAACGGTGATGGGTCCGATAGGTCCACATTACTTTGAATTTCTTGGTCTCCGTTTCCATCTCGATTTGCTTGGAGAGTCGCTCTCCTAGGTGGATCTAGGGCTACCTCCTGAGCTTCGTTGCCTGTTCTTTCAATCAGGCTTCGTCGAGGAGGTATCCTTTTTGTAGGAGAAGTTCTCAATGAACTCCCCTGCTCGTCAGGACTTATTCCTTGTCGTTGACTTCTGGAAATTGCTGCTTGGTTGAGTTTATCTCTCAAGTCATAACCATGACCATTACGTGGAGTTTCTCTGAGGTCGATCACCGATGGTGCTTTTTCTACGTTTACTCTTTCTTGGATCCTTATCCTGCCAGTCCCTTCATGTGTAAGCTCTGTTTCTCGTCCTTCGCCATTTCAAGTTTGGACTTGTGGAAGGTAGCTCCTTGCCTCTGGAGGTGGGGGTGGATCCAATTGTGTGTTATTTTGTTCCTTGAATCTCCAGGTTGTTGTGTCTTCCTCCCAAGATGGTGCTAGATTACGCCTGACTGATACATAATCCTTTCTACCTGATATTCCTTCCAAAGCCACTACCATGCATTTGAAAAGGTCGGCTGGAACAAAAACTCGACTTCCCCTAGATCCTTGTGGTCTAGGAACACTGTTCTCTATTCTTCCCTTCTATGCTTAGGACTATTATCCATGGGATTCCTTCGAGACAGTCCTGATTGTGTTATTGTTGCTTCCTATGATGATTAGATCTTCTGGAATTGTTTCACCAATGCGCAATTGTGATCTTCCTGATGGTTGATCACGGCTTGGTGGCTGCACCAGTGTTGGCTACGACTGTGCCATCACAATTTCTATTGTTTTTTTTTTTTTATGTGTTTGGAAGAAAAACTTTTTGCCTAGTCTCCCTTTCCACAGATGACACTAGAAGTGATGAAGCTCAGAAGCAATCTCCAAGTCGCCCTGAACTGTGATGGTGTAGATAATCACAGCCTAAAAGAAAAAATCAGATTTCCAAAGTGGGCTGTTGTCCTACGGATAATTCCTGATTTGTACATAATTATGCTAAGTTTTATGTTCTTTTTATGTCGTTATCTTACGTAACTCACCTTAATTATGTCGTTTTAGATGTATTTTACTTCTCTATGCTTGATTTTTATTTGTAGGAACAATTTGTTGAAAAAGGCTCAAGAAATTACCTAGTGGAATGGAGCAACGAGTGCACAGCAAGAGCCATCCGACGCACCTGACCACACAGCCAGTGCCAGACAGCGAGCCGGACCCTGCACGGGATCCGCTTCAGAAAATTGTATAGATTTTGGAAAACAGGGCATCCAGCGCCAGACAGCCCAAGCCGGCGTCGGACAGCTTTGACCAATGGTTGATTGCGGCGAAGACTTTTAGTTTGATTAGGATTTGATTATATTTTAGGAACTACTTCGTTTTGTATTAGGTTTCTATTTTATTATTAGAATGCTTTTAGGTAACTACTTATTTGTAAGGAGTCTCTACTCCTATAAATAGGCACTTTTTCATAGTCTTAGGGACACAACTATTGATATCCCAAGGACTTCCAAAGATAAAGGGCACATTTTCTCGTTCTTTTTTCTTATGTATTTTTCGGTTTTATTGATCATGTCTTGTGAGTAGTTCTGTTTTGTTATCAAAAACATGAAGTAGGTTATTTTGATATGGGGTTATGATATTTGGTTTGTTTTTCTTATAAAGATTTGATCTTTTCGATTAAGTATTTGTGCAATTCTTGTTTTCATCTTATAAATTATGTTTATTGATTTAGCTTGATCACCTAGATAAATTTGCATGATTATATTGATATTAAATATTATTGATAAATCCACAGGTAGGAACTATTGTTTAAATTTGGTTTGGCTAACAACTTTATTTGGTGATAGAGAATTGTATGAATCGAATCTCATGAATTAAATCTACTTTGTTAATGTAATTTGACATTGGTGATGCATTCATGCTTATGCAATTTAATTGATTAGATTTATAGTTTGCTACGACTGAAGTTTAATTGATTAAATTAGGAATTTTATTTCTCGCTATGAGAAGTAGATTTATTTAAAGGATAGGAATTTGAGCGCTCAGAAAAAATTCTAAAACCAACTACTAAATTATGTTATTTGACCAGTGATTGGCCCCATAGTAATTGACCTACGGATTGTTTCTTGTTAACAGTTTTCTTTTGTAAGTTCTCCCTTTTAAAATAGCTTTTAAATTCTTTGTCTGGTTTTATTTTATAAATTCTTTTTAAAATTCCCCGCTTTTGTTCCTTATTAATTGGTTTTTATTAAACTGAAATTCAATTCCTTATGGGTTCGACCTTACTTGCCCTAACTACATTAGTTTTGGTAGATAGGTTTAATTTGCTTGTGTTACGACGCACGGCCAATTCCGATGAGTAAGTCAGTATGCGATAAGCTTAAAAAAATTGAATTTGAACCCCCTGCCCTGTTTTTCAGTTGACCATGTATATTGAATAATAAGTTACATTGTTGGAGTGAATCTCAATTACTTGAAAGTAGGCATTGAGGATAATTGTGAGATCGTATCAATCCAATTGCTCCTAGAATTGTGGAGTTTCCATAATGAAAGATATCTTGCCATGCACATCTTTGATGTATGAAGTATGAACTAACTACTGACTTGTAAAACATCTTTGCGACCTTCCAATAAGGCTCAAAGGTTAAGATGAGATTTGTGGAGGTCGCAACGAGTGATTTAAATTCATAATGTGTATCAAGTGTTCTAGATATTTAATCGTGACATGGAAGATTCACAAGAAAGGTTAGAGCTCACTGGTGTAGCTCAGGATCTAGTGAGATCTTTCCTTAATTCGTTGAAGGTCGATGTGGTTAGGAGGTCACTGTCCAATTTTTCCTTAATATTGATTTGGATATTTCGTATTTGGGTCGACATTTAGGTGCATCCCATACTCGTTCTGACCATCAAGAAGGAATATGTGTGCTTAGTTCTCTATATGCAAAGTAGAGGTGGCAAAATGATTACTTAAGAACTCATTTAAATTAGTAACAAATAAATCACAAGCGTTTACATTCAAATTATTTATAAATCATTTAAGTTATGATTTATAAATGATTTGACCATTAATAATCATGATTACTCATTTAACATACCTGACTTTTTCTTTAAATTACAAGGTAGCTTATAAAAAATAACACACTCCATCCTTTCAATTTTCATAGTTACAATTTTAAACATTTCCTATTATTTCTTTTTCATTTTTATTTATGTTTCTTATATTTCACATTTTTTTTATCCCCCCATCCACAACCCCTTTCTTTCTTTCTTTTTAATAATAAAAATATACTTTCATTTTAATAACATTTGAATCTACAATGTTAGTGTAATTTAAAAAAAAAAAAAAAACACTCCTACACTTCAAATTTTCATACTTACTCTTTTTAATCATTTCTTTATATTTCTCGTTCATTTTCTTATATTTCACATTTTCCGCTAGTTTTCTTTTATAATCTTTTTTTTCTTTTTTACTTTTCTTTCATATTTTTGCTTTTTTTTCCACAGTTTTTTTATTTGACTTTTTCTTTAAGTTATAAAAGTAACTTATAAAAAAAAAAAATACTCCAACATTTCAATTTTTCATACTTACTCTTTTAAATCATTTCTTCATATTTCTCTTACATTTTTTTTTCTTCTAATATTTCACCTTTTTTTTCTCCATCTGTTTTTTCCTCTTGTCTTTCTTTCTTTTTTACTTTTCATTTTTTTCCCCTCCTTTTTTAAAGATTTTTTTAAAAAAAATTTCTAATCCCACCACTTTACCCTTAACCCATAACATTGCCCTCAGAACCTGTTCTTCCACTCATTTCGTTCTTTCATTTATTTTCTTCTTTTAATTTAAAATATTTATTTTTTCCCTCCTTGCTCAAAAAAAGGATAAGTAAAAATATCTTTTGTGTAAAATTGAAAATTAATTGCTTTGATTTGAAATGAATTTAAAAAAAAAAAAGAAGAAGAAAGAGAAAAGAAAAAGTTAACAACTGAATTAATTATTTTTCCGTATTTCTTCTTGAAGCTCGAGGTTTCAACACAATAAGTTGTCTAAATGCACTGAATGCTATCCAAAATAGTATAAAAGTCAATTCAATAATTGGTGGGCTCTGTGGCATTCAAGAGTATATCTTAATCTTGTCACGTAGTTCAATGAAATTTGATTTTATTACATGTATAGCAATAAGGAAGAAAAACTCGATCAAGATTTATTGTGAATTATTTAACTAAAAATAGAAACACACAAATAACGAATGAAATTAATATTAGTAGATTATTTTTTGTTTCCCTTTTTCTTTCGTCATTTTATGAAGTGAGCAATTTTTTTTTTAAAAAAAATTTACCAAAAGATAATTATGTATAATGTGTGACTTACTGCAGAAGAATTAGAAGAAATGTATTAAGGCATTTGTTCTAACTTAATTTGTGGAGTACTTATTGGTTTTTACTATCATAGGAAATCTTCTTGCATCCTCATATACATATATAGTCAAACCTATAGAAAACCTATTTATTTGTATAGTATTTCCATTTAATAACTAGTAATGATTAAAGTAGCTAATTAAAAAGAAGTCATAAAAGATGTGGGGAAAAATTAAAAATCAAATTAAAAATTTCATATAATCTTTTTAATTATTTAATAGTAATGCAAAGAAAAATTGAGTAATCGCTAATAGCATTTCAGCTAGATGCAGTGGTGGGGGCGGGGGGGGGGGGATAGTTGGGTGAGGTAGGGTAAGGGGAGGGGGTAGGGTGGAGCAGGCTAAGGATGGATAGGTAGGTGAATATATACTGACTTAATTTAAAAGTATCAAGCTAAAATATAACACAAGTTAATTTTTTTATTTTTATCTAGTGGTGTCGAGTCAGTTCTCATGCATCTTGACTATCCACTAGTATTTGCAACTTACCAAGGCTACTGTATATAGTAAGAGGAAGTCTAACTCACAACGTACAATATAACACAAGTTAATATTCAAACTTAAAGTTAAATGATTACTCAGAATTACATACTTATGTATTCCCCAGTTTCGATAATTTATAAATGATTAATCATTTATATTAATATTAATTAAATGAGTAATCATATCACTTGTTTAACTCCAAATTAAATGATTACTAATTAAATTGATACTCATTTTGCCACCCCTAATGCAAAGTAGTACAGGTCTATAGAAAGAACAGTACTAAAACTTACCTTAAAACAACACCAACAAAATATGGTATATAGTAGTGCAATGAAGCAATCAAGAGTAGAGTTGTCAATTGAGGTTAGCCTGACCCCAATCCCAAGGGTCAGAAAATTCAAAGGGTCGAGACCGGTCATTCCAATTTTCTGAAGGATTATCAAAATCCTAACACAATCCAACCCCACAAGGGCCAAGGGCCTTGCCGGGTCAGCCCTTTATATGTATATTTTTTAATTTAAAAATATTTAAAATAAAACATTCATTTTTCACACCACTTAAACAGATTTTGCAGAAAATAGTGAAAAAAAAGTGAATAAAAAATTAGAGAAAAATGTAGAAAATGATATACAAACCAAACATAAAAATGAAAATCTCAATTTCAATATTTAATACTCATTACAATTAAAAATAATAATATTAACAAAATAACTAAGATTGTAAATGTGTTTAAGAAAAGAAACCAAGATTTTTTCAAAGAATAGAAAAAAGAAGTCAGACAAAACCAAAAAATAGGTAATAAAAATTATAAAATAGAGTACAGAGGATCAGAATCAACATTCAAGCAAAAGTGGTCAGCGAGCTCCGGAGCCACCAACTTCTTAGGTTGTTG
>JAOXNR010000990.1:0-10433 GCA_028571225.1 Parsonsia alboflavescens
TCTCATCTTTATTCTCTCCTTTTTAATTAGCTGTTTAATTCTTTGTTTAAACTTTATTTTTACAAATTCTTTCAAAATTTCCCCTTTTTGTTACTTATTAATTGGTTGTATTTAAACTGAGATTCAATTCCTTGTGGGTTCGACCCTACTTGCCCTAAATGCATTAGTTTTGGTAGATAGGTTTAATTTGTTCATGTTGCAACGCACGGTCACCCCCAGAGGTTGCGGCAGCGGTAGCAACTAAAGATGTATCTACCCCAAAAACTTGGGAAGCTGGGAACCCTACCGGTTGACCTCTCTGAGAGGTGGGGCTGGCTGACCTCAAAAGCCATGAGGACCTCATGGCTACATAATAAGAAAAAGGCAAGTCAATAAGCCAAAAAGACTATAAAAAACTCATCAAAGGTTACGAAAAGACAGAGAAGTTCCCTACCGACAGGACGAAGCCCCAAATCCCTCCTAAGGGAAGGCAGGTTGAGTTCGGCTAAACTCCCTAACCCAGCTAAGCGACGAATAGAAATTGGCCAGACTGGCTGGCTACACCTAACTTTCTCAACATCGGAGCAAGCCAGATCAATCGGGAAGGTCCTATCCCTCTCATGTTCACCCGACAGAGTAGGGAGACCATTGTAGAAGGTCTTATTCATATTCCCGTCCGGGTAAGGCTCGGACTTGGTCAAATCACTAGGAAGTCTAGCAAAGAAGAGAGAATTCTTCCAATCCCCACAGGAAGACTGGAAGGCGCCAACCAGTTTGTGTTTAGGGTTAAATTGAAGATACCCTACAATAGCCCTATTCGGTACTGAAGAGACACCGACCTTGAAGATACATTTGAAGAGCTCCAAAGAAATTGGAACCTGATAAAGATGATAGGTCGCAATGAATGTGACCATTGTGCACACTGCATTTGGAACAAGCTGTGCTACGGGGAAGTTCTAGAAGTGAACTATGTCAGAGAATAAGTAAGAAGAATGCCCCCTCTTAGGTTGGTCAGATGAAGGACTATGTGTCCAACTCGGCTGCTATTTGGGCTCTCGAATTCTCAGGTGGTAACCATATTCTTCCAGTTCATACCTCTCTCCCCACTGATTTGGAAAATCTCAGAGGGACGTAGGGAAGAAGACAAAGAAAAGACCTCTAATTCCAAGGGGTGATAAACTTTGCTGGTCGCAAAGGGAGCCAAAGCAGTGATTGGAGGCAAGTAGAATACCTCATTCACTGTTATGGTTGATGAGGAAGATAACTCAACAGAAAACATTCTGTTTCGAGAAAGAAGGAAAGATGAAATTTTTTTGGAAAGCAGAAAGCAAAGAAAGAACTCACTCATTAATTCCTGAAAGATCAAGGACGAAGTTGAGATGATCTGAACCTTGAAACACTCATTGGAAAGCTCGGGAAGGCTGCAAATGATGTTGTTGAAAAAGAATTCCGTGAGCAAAGAATCCTGCGAGCAAAGAGTTCTGTGAGTAAGAAAGAAGTTTTGGCAAATCCTAAAATTCACAAAGACCTCCTAATTAATATAGGATGACGAGTCCTTTTAGGTTGCTAAAATTATCTAGCATGATGGAAGCCGAGGCAACTGCTAAAACTGAGGCACGTCATCTCCCAAACCTAGCCGTTACAAGGTAACGTTGCGGTCCTTTAGAGCTTGCCACGTCAAGATTGTAATTTAGAGACCACTACCTTTGAGCTTGCTTGGCCTAAAGAGGCATAATGATGGAAGAAACAGGACACGACCCGAACCTTGATGGGAGAAATGGAAATGACCTAGACCCGAATACCTGAAGGTCAGACTCACGAGTCCCGAGGAAAAGGTAGGTAGGGAGCTCCTAAGAACGACCTCCTAGGTCACTGACCTAGAAAATGAGCTCAGAAGAGGTCTCACCATACAACGACCTACGACCTGGTAAGCCCCAATATGTCTCATAAACCTTCCATGCGGCGACCAAGTCTACTCAACTCCACACTCAACAAGCCTATAATAGCTCACCGCGACTCCCTAGACGAGATAGCCGAGACCTCGGATGTCCATGGGTAGGTCGCAGAGCGAGCGAAAGGTTGGTTAGCGAGCTTGACATTCTCTATCAGAGACGTGAATGGCAAGGTATATCACCTTAGGGGAAACTCCACGATTCTAGGAGTAATCGGTGAGATTTCATACGATCTCACAACTCTCCTAATTGCCTGCTATCACTTAATAAGAGCAATAATCAAAGAGCTAACTTCCTTAACAGACTATTCAATATATATTGCTAAATCACACACAATCCACGGACAGGCAACTAATGCTCAATACTTTGAGATAATTTACAACAATATTACTCTCAGAATACTGAATTAGGCATCGGAGCTATCCCAAGGGTGACAAGCCACTCTGGTGGCCTAATCAATTTCTTCTCAGATTGCAGTTACGGACGTCATCACGATTCGCGGTGACCCGGAACTCACTTTCTAGCTCCATCCCTTCTGGTGCTGTCTGTGGGGAACTAAACCAAAAGCCTAGCCAATCCCAATCAAAACACAAAAAAACAATAAGAATTATGGTAAGTCAATAGCCGGCAACAAGTATTCGACTACCACGCCGGAGCAGGACGCAATTACGCACTGGGGAAACTGTGCCAGAGGATCCAGCCCCAATGAAGGCTAATAATAACAACCTCGGATCTACTCCTTAGCCATAACAATCAAGACCATCGGTGTCTGGGCCTTCCAGGAGGGTCCCCACAAACCCTCCAATTGAGCCTGAAAGGATCAGACAAGAACACCTTATCCATGGCAACCGTGGCACCGACCCCAGACCACCAAGAGCAGGGCGAAACAGGTGTCTGTTCCAGCAGATCTCTTAAAGTGCATGGTGGTCGCTCTGGAAAGACCATCAGGCAAGAGAGAGACTTGTCAACAAGCTGAACTCCTATCCCACTCTGAGGGAGACCCAACTACCTCAAGACCAAGGGGGCAGCACACAAGCCTATCAACCTCGACCTCCAACCCAACTTAGGAGGCCAGGAGATGAGAAGAGCTCAGGTCGAAAGGTCACAATTCGAGACACCACAGGCCGAAAAGTCACAATCCGAGAGACCACAAGCCAAAAGGGCCAGCCTGTGACAAAATTAAGGGAAACCCTGAGCCACGGAAAAGGTTTCAACAGAAGAGATGGGCACCTCATTATATTCCAAATACGGAAGTGGACATCTCGTTATGTTCTGATAGGAGATGACGAGGTGTACAGAAGGTCATATATATGGCCGCTAATCAAATGCTTGAGCAAGGGAGAAGGAGAGTATGTCATTGAAAAGGAACATAGTGGAATATGTGGATCTCACATAGGAGCAAAAACAGTAGCTAAGAAAATTCTAAGGACTGATTATTATTCGCCTATGATGGTTTCGGACCTTGAAGGCATCGTTCAAAAATGCATGTCAGCTTCATGGAAACAAGTCACATGTACCATCGGCAAAGTACATGTCCATCAGCACTTTGGTACCTTTCGATATCTGAGGTATCGACATACTGGGACCTTTCCCAAAAGGTCTAGGGTTGTCTAATTCTTGATTGTTGCTGGTAGAGTATTTCACCAAAGAGGTGGAAGCCAAACCAATGGCAGTTATTTCCTCACCCAGGGTACAATCCTTCGTCTGGAGAAACATTGTTTGTAGGTTCAGGATTCCGAGCTATAATCTCGGACAATGGAAGATAGTTCATCGACAACCCATTCAAGACTTTCCATGGAAACCTAAACATGGAACAGAGATTGACCTCTTTTGCTCACCCTCAGGCAAATGGGTTGGCTGAAGTGACAGACAGAACCATTCTGGAAGGCCTGAAGAAAAGGCTTACTAAGCTCGAGAAGGACGGCCAAAAAAATTCTTGGTCGGACAAAATTCCAAGCATCTTATGGGCATACAGAACCACTCCCCAAAAAAGGCCACTAGAGAAGCACCATTAAATCCATGTTTCAGCTCAGAAGCCATAATGCCAATTTGCTTAGTTAGTCCAGAGATTTGTTGAAATAATCTTATCAAAGTTTGAAACTCTTTTATATAGTAGTTTGAAGACTAGTTCTAATGGCCAAACTACTAATGTGGCCACTGAACTTGTCCATTTTTTTTTAGTTTGACCATCAAACTTAAATTCTTTTTCAATTTAGCCATTAAACTTTGCTGGATTGGACACTTAAACCACTACACAGTAATCTGGCCAAAATTGGGTTACATGAGCCTCTTAGTGAAAAGATACATCTTTATTCATGCTGACCTAACATCCATCTTGTCAAATTAAGCTGATCTGGAATAAATAAATCATTTTTGGAAATTAATCTTTATCCATGTATGAAATAAACAAAATCCTCTGTGGAAAAAGAGGGAAAAAAGAAAAGGAAACGAAAGAGAGATCCTTTTCTAAGTGGATTAGAATCCCCAATTTGTTCCCATCCCATCCCTTCCGAAACGGCGTCCTTCGCAAGGTCTTCCGAATAAAGAACCTTCCAAGCTGCTAATTGTTTCATCAAGCCAAGCTTCAACTTTCTCTTAAGAATTAATTTCTTCGTCAAGCAAGCTGTTAATTTCTCTCCAAAGTGGTTGTAGACATTCAACTCTATCCTTCAATTGAAACTCATCTTCTGCATTTTCTTCCTTTTTTTTTTATTTTCTTCGAAACCCTATAATGTAATAGCTTCACTTTACTCTATTCATATATATTTTGCTACGGAAGTTAAATAAGTGTGCTTAAGTGTTGTCAAAATCCTTTTTTAACTTTAGTTTTGAAACCCTAATTAAGTGTACATTTTTGCGGAAAAGTTATGATTTTTTAACACTTCTTTCTCTTGACTTTTTCGATACTTTTAAAAAATGGGTTACTTTTTTTAGATCATTTTGTCATGGTTTGGGATTTTTCTTGGGTCACAAATTGATTATTGTTTCTAATTGTCGGGTCACAAGGGTTGTGATTGTGTTTTTTCATTTATTTTAATTTTTATTTGTTTGTGCTGTATTTTTCTTGTTCTGTAGGATGTCAGAGCAAAAGATTAAATCCAAATTACACTTTTAAGGTTGTTTCGTAAATTCAAATTATGTTGGGGTAAAGTAGATAATTTTGAACTGTTGGAAGATAAAATATCTTATTATAGTTTGATGAATGAAGTTAAGAGAAATAAGATTGAGGCATGTATCGGACCGTTGGACGGGGAAAGTAGGGGTAATGGATTTATTAGAATATCTAGTGATGAAGAGGTTTGTGGTAAAATAGATAATTTTGAACTCTTGGAAGATGAAATATCTTATCCTAGTTTGATATACGAAGTTAAGAGAAATAGGATTGAGGCATGTATAGGACTGTTCTACAAGGAAAGTAGGGGTACCGGGTTTATTAGAATATCTAGTGATGAAAAGGTTTGTCCTCTACGTTAAAAATTAGGGCATCTGCAAAATAAATTGTTTAAGTTGTTTGTGGAAGAAAGAAAATTAGTAAAACAAAACAAATAATGAGAAATAGGGAGACCATTGAGAAGCACTTTACAACACTTTAGTCATGACAATTAGGTATCAATCTTCTAAGAAATTCTTAAAATTCCAAACCCACACTAAAACCTCTTGAACTGACCAGAATGGAAGCGGGCACCTTTCTTCTAATATATACCCTGAACTTCCCACTGTATTTCTAAATTCTATAGCATTCAACTTAGGCATAAACTAATGGACATTGGAGCACCTCAAACAACAGCATTACTACTGTTTCATACTTAGAATCCTAAGACATGGGAAAATTTTTAAGACACAGATACGTTATTATCTCAGGAATCATTTATGGTGACTGCACGTTGTGGTGCATAGAACAACATACTGAAGCATATTCATACAATTAAAGCAAATGACCACATTCCGCTAATTATCCTTCCACAGGGAAATGTTATGCCAAATGTCTATTGATAGGATAATAGTACATTTTGATCCAGGAAAGAACAATTCCAAAAGGGAATCAAATCCTATAAGACGGAGAAACCACTAAAAATATTGCTAAAAATCGCATCTAAAGTGCATATATAAGCAATATTTCTAATGGTAGTAGCCCAACGTGGACTACTTTAGTTTTTCTTTAGTACTACATATTTAGCATTCTATTCATTTTGTTTTTCTTTTTTTCCCCTCATTTCCTACCTATACACAGGAATTTTCATTTAGACTAAATACAATGTACTTTACAACAGGTAGATGTTACTAGAAATTGTCCTCAAGAGCTTACAAAAACAAGGGCTAAAATTTAAGATTTAAAACCCAATTTTTTTTTCCTTGACTGCATTATGCAAACACCATTATGCAAACACCATAAAACCCAGTAAGTGAAACACATATTACTACACTACATTATGCAAACACCATAAAAGAGAGGAGACAGTAGAAAAAGATTAGAAAATTCGAACAATCGCATCAATAAATAAAGGTATAGAGCACCCACAATCGCATCTAAAAAAATCAATTTGAATTTCGAACAGCCAAAAAATAGATGCCCGAGATTTTGATCCATTTTTGAAACCTTTAGGATTGATCTTACTCCACAGTAACAATTTGGGATTTCACGATTATGTTGGGTAGTATTTGAAGATATCGAATGAGAAGTCATTGATAGGTTTGAGGATATTGAAGAAGTATAGAGAAATCAATTGAAACCAATTGAAACGAGAGAGAGATCAAGGGAAGAATGTTGTGAAGAACGTTTGTAGAACGAGGGAAAAAACCCAATTTCCTCATTCAATCATTTAGAAATTGGTTTTATTATTTTTTTTATTAAAAAGAAGATTGTTCAATTGATGACATGGAAAAAATTGACATATCGGAATGTTGATTTGGACAATTAGGTGACATGGAGTCCCCAATGTGTCATTTTCACCGGACTGTGATTACAATCGAGTCCCAAGTTTGACCAGACCACATGTAATGGTTTAAGGGTCAATTGAAAAATTTTTAAGTTCAATGGTCAAACGGAAAAAAATTAACAAGTTCAATGGTCACATTAGTATTTTTTCCCCTAGTTTTAATATAGTGGTTTCTAGTCATTTTTTTACTGTCTCACTTGCAAAATTGCTAAAATCATATTGATATGGGTTGACCTATGATGTCCTTTCTTGAAAAACTTGAAGCAATTAGGTTATGTTTGATGAATGTTAGGGTAAGTGATTTAGTGAAAGGGAAGAAAGAAGAATAAGAAAATGAATTTATTTGAAACCATTCGCCCTCACTTCGCCATCATTCATGTTCCCTATGATTTTTACCCCTAGGTTTCCTTCCTTGTAAATAATTTGTTCCCCTATTAATAATGTAGACATTAAATCTGAGTTCCATCATTTTTAGTATACATAATTCATCTAACCCATAGCTTTTCAAAAAAAAAAAAAAACCTAGAGCTCTCTAGGTATTTTGTTTTTCAAGAAGTACCTATATTAGTACGCAATGGGTATGTCTACTATATTTTGAAGCATTAGGTACGGATGGATAAGGCTTGGTTAAGAGAATTTTATACCTTTTGTTTTTGATTTTTTTTTTTTTTTCAAGCACGAAATCAAAAATAAAATAAACAAATTTATGAAAGTGTTTAAAAAACTCCAAGGCGAACTATACATAATAGTTGTCTCGTAATACTGTAGAAACTCAATCATTCATGAGAGATTTGAATATTGTCCTTATCTCTCATGTCAATAGCTATTACATTGACTTATAGTTTTTACACTAGCATACAATAAGTGTTTTTAGGTTGTTGCAACTCTTAGTTTTGCAATATTTTGAGTCTCACACTTCCATTATATTTTCATTGTCCCTATACTTCTTTCATTGTTATATATAGTTGAGTGAAATTGGCATATGTTGGTGTGAATTCTTTTTGAGACCTAAACTGATCGAGCAAAGTAAATGGGTAATGGTTTGATTGAGGAAACCAGAACCTCAGACACATTGAAAATCCAATTTTGTTCTCTGCCTTCTCATTCTTTGACTAATTAGGAAGCTTCCTCTCATTTCAACAACCTACAAAAACATAGGAAGCAACTTGACTAGTTATTGGGAAATAAAACTCATGTACTAGGAATACTACGAGCAATTGGCACTTGACTTAATCAGAGTCTAATATATAGTGCTGTTAAGTCCCCTAACAAAGCACCATGTATGGATACGTGACATTCAATCCCCCGTTAACATGTCTCTTGTCCTCAAGAGTGATATTTGGGAACTTGATCTTGATGGATTTGAATTCCTCTCAAGTAGTTTCTATTGGAGATAACACAAAGGCATTGGATTAGAACCTCATGCTTTTTTTCCTTGCTTCGCTATTCAAAGTAGCGCGACTAGATATGGAATTAAAATTTCTCCATCAACCTCAACTTTAGGAAGATATGGTTGTACTGCAACAGTAGTTCCCACTTGTTTTTTAAGAATTGAGACATAAAATACCAAATGTATTTGAGCTTCCTTTGGTAAATCTAGTTTGTAGGAAATGACACCAATCTACTGCAACACCTCAAATGAACATAATTCTTAGCTAAAAGCATTAAATTTTGCCTTGATGAAAGAGATTTTTGTCTATATGGATGCAACTTTAAATAAACTCGGTCTCTCACCCCAAATTCTCTTTCTTGATGTTTTGCACCATATACACGTTTTATGCAGTTTTGGGCTTGTCGAATTTTTTCTTGAACTTACTTGATTATTTTGTCCCACTCTTGCTCCACTGCAACCACTTTATCCATTATTGTAACATAAGAGAGAAGAGTTGGGGGAAGTCTGTCATAAACCTCCTCAAAAGGAATCTTGTTAGTTGTAGAATTGACATTGGTGTTGTAGCAATATTTTGCCCATGTTAGCCATTTAAAACAAACGTTAAAAAAATATATATATGAGATAACTTTTTCAAAGTACTACCACTTCCGTTTGTCAATTCATTTAAGATGTAAGGCTGCGCTATAATTGAACTGAGTGTCATTTAAACTGAAAAATTCTAGAACTCATGAATTCATGGTCTTTGTTACACAAAATTGATCTTGGTATCCTTGTAAACGAAAAATGTGTTCAAACAATACCTTGAAAATGCTTAATGTTGTGTAAGGATCAGAGATAGAAAACAAATGAGCATATATGGATAGCCTATCGGCCACCACAAGTATTGTAGTTTTACCATTCGAATTTTGTAGCCCTTCTATGAAATCCATTGAGATATCTCCCCATATTCCATTTGGGATTTGCAGAAGTTGATAAAGTCTAGCTAGTGATATCTGCTCCATTTTATGCCTTTGACATGCATCACATTCCCTTATGAAATCAAAAACTCTTATCCTTAATCCCTTCAAATAAAAATTAGATTGTATTCGATGGATAGTCTTTAAGAATCCGTCATGAGTTCTATTGTGAAATTGTTGAATAATACTTGATAAGGCATGAATTTGATGCCAAATAAATTCCTCCTTTAAAGAAAAGAATTCTATCTCTATACTCCCACGACCTTGAAGCTTATCCCTTGAGCACCTTTTGCATTAACTGTTGTGAAATGGGATGGTAATGAGTTTGGCAATAAATATGCAAAATATGCAATAGCGATTAGCTAAAATATGCAAAATCCACAATCAATAAATGAAAAAATACTTATTATTTGGTTTGCTGAGTTTAGTTTTTGGTGGTGGGTTTGCATGTGATTTGACTTCTTTTCTTTTGGTTATTTGTCCCACATGGGAGAGCTTAGCATCAAGAAAGTCTGGTTCCTTCTATATTTAGAAGCAACCCAAGAATGCAAAATCCACAATCAATAAGACTTGATCGGTCGGTTCAATCCTCGATCGGCCGATTCATCGATTTATTGATACAGATTCTTCATATTTAGAATGGTTTTTGTCAAAACCAACCCATTTTTAGATATCAATTGGATCGTAAAGGGTACCGATCTAAGATCTAACCGATCGGTCCAATCCAAAAAGCATTGTGTTCTTTGCCTTCTAATTCTTTGATTTAAATAGCAAATACATCTCAACAACTTGCAAAAAATAGGAATCAACATGACTAACCAAGCACCATTTATGGAAACTTGAGGTGACATAACTAATGAATTTAGAGAGGTGAATCTCAAACTTCCTTTTGCAATAGCATGCAACAACAATTGCTTTTAGATTGTTGCAATTCCTACTTTACAATTTTTTCAGTCCAAGGCTTCTATTACTATTCTTATATCCTTTCATTCTCATATATTACTGAGTGTAAATGACAAATAAGTTTGCGACCAATATGTGCAGATTGTGTGGGGAGTTCATTATGAACGAAGAAGGAGATCTCGCACTCAGACGTAGAATTTTGTTAACTATTGACTATTTACCTGGAGTTAAAGCTAAAAATGATCACATTATCCTTCCGTGATGAGGTAAATATAAGAAAAATGTGCATCTTAATTTCCCCCCCACCCCCACC
>JAOXNR010000992.1:0-10432 GCA_028571225.1 Parsonsia alboflavescens
TGGAAAACGATACTTGATGGTGATTCGATTTATTGCACGGCTGTCTACGCACATCCTCCAACTTTCGTCCTTCTTCGGCACCAACAAAGTTGGTACGACGCAAGGACTGACACTCTCCCGGATGTATCCCTTATCAAGCAGCTCGTTCACTTGGCTCCTCAACTCTTCATGCTGTTATGGAGATAGGCGGTAATGCGCCTTGTTTGGTAGGACAGCTCCGAGAATCAAATCAATCTGGTGCTGAACGTCACGCATTGGGGGTAATCCCGGTCTCAACTCCTCTGGTAGTAAGTCATCGAACTCCATCAAGACTTCTTTCACCTTTTCTGAAATTTTCACCTCTTCTTTCTGCTCAGTTAATCCTACCACCGTGGTTGAAACCAATGCAAAACAAACCTCGGCTTCACCAACCTCTGCCTCAAACTCCTTGTGGGGTACACAAATAATAGCCTTCTTTCCTTCTACAAAAGAATCCCGTATTGGTTGCAATACCACCTTTTTGCCGCCTTTGTTAATAGTATAGCAATGCGTAAAACCATCATATACCACCTTGTTATCATACTGCCATGGTAGCCCTGGTAGTAGGTGCGCGGCATCCATCGGCACCACATCACAATAAATAACACAAGTATACTGCGGCCCAATTGAGAATTCTACCCTGCATCTCTGATCTACCCGCACCTCTGTTTCTTTGTTCAACCATCCGAGTTTGTAGGGCTCAGTATATGGCTCCGTCTTCAAATTTAGTTTCTAAACAGCTTCCTGTGAAATTACGTTTTCACAACTGCCCGTGTCTATGATTACTTTGCAGACCTTCCCTCCAATGGAACAACGGGTACTGACAATATTCCGACGTCGCCAATCCTCATCAGCCTGTGGAGCTAAACAAATTCGACGTAGAACCAAGCTCTTTCCTCTTACATCCTCTGGTGCCACGATGTACTCTTCCCCCTCTGTTATCTTAGCATCTTCGAACTCTCCGACATACTCCTCTGCGATTCCTTCCTGGATCAACAATTGCAATTTTAGCCGGGGACATTCATAAGCATAATGACCCTTCTGTTGGCACCGGTGGCAGATGATATTTGCTTTGCTAACCAGTGGATGCGTTTGCTGCGGCCCTGGTCCCTGGGTTGACCGCCCTGAACTACGTCCCTGTGGAGTAGGCGGATTGAAAACCCTTAACGAAGAAGATGACGCTGGGCTGTTTGCCGTCGGATTCCGCGGAAGAGTAGGGGATCCTCTACCGAATGTTACTCCATTGCTGCTAGCTCGCGTCAAGCTCTCTTCCACCACCCTTGCCTTTGTCTGTACATCCGTAATGTTACTGAAAGAATGCACCTGCCTCGCGTCCCAGATGGCTGGTCAGAGGCCATGTAAATAGCGGGCTACAAGTTGCTCCTATGTCTCACGGAGTTGATTTTGTGCTACCAGCTGATAAAATTCCAACGCGTATTCTTCTACACTTTTCGTCCCTTATGTTAGACTCTGTAATTTCGAAACAAGGTCTGACGATAATTGAATGGTTAAAACTCCTGTCGCATCTCTCTCTTCAGTTCGTTCCAATCGCCCAAAATTGGCATCCCATCCAAATATCGTTGATACCGAAAAGACTGCCAGCATGCTGCAGCTCTGTCTTTGAATCTGATCCCGACCAGCCCTACCTTCTTATCCTCAGGGACTTCTCTCAACGCGAACAATTCATCCATGGTGCTCAACCAATCAAAAAATTCTTCCTTCGCCAAACTCCTGGTAAACTGCGGAATCTCAAGTTTAATCCCCGAATCCCATCGCGGCACGTAATCGCCTCTAGCCGCCGTCGCCCCTGGATTCCCATGACCACCTCTCCCTATGCCGCCGCCGCCGTGCGCGACTAGCCATCACCGCGGGTTGTTCAATGTTCTACTCTGCTGCCGGATTCGCGACTGTCATCCGCTGCAGCATCTGATGAAGAATTTGCAACTGCTGGTCCTGTCGCTGGTCCTGTCGATCCTGACGCTCAATGAGTCGTTGCATCTCCAGTTCGCGATCTACTCGGCTGTTGCGCAATTCTTCCAAAATCGCGGCTATGGTTGGATCAACTCCTGACATCGTAGATTTCGGCTCTGATACCAATTGAAGCCAAAATGGAAATTATGGTGGGGAAAATATAGAACCTCAACTGTAATCAACTTCACTCGAAAGCTTTATTACAGGAAAGGGCGAATCAAAAATAAAATGGCAATATTCTTGAGGCACTAAGATAATCGAATTTATTGACTGAAAACTCAAAGCTTCATGAAAACAACAAAGTCTGCCGAGAAACAAACAAAAAAAAGGCAATAAATAAACCCTAAACCAAAAATAGAAAAAATTACAAAAAGACCCCAAAAGTTTATAAAAGGTCCAAAAGTCCACCCAGATGACCACGGATGGCCAAAAAACGGCTTAGGTCATAGCATAGCAATGAGTATTGCTCCCTAGACCGTCTCGGATCGACCCGTCAAATTTGAGCCCATTCTGACACTCCCACAACTTTTCAGGTTTTACGATTCAATCCCAGAAACTTTTCCGATCTTCTCCGATTGCCTTAAAACTTCTCCTGCAGCCTCTTGGACTTGCATGGGCCCTCCTGAATATCTTCGTGGGCCAGCTCTGCTTCAGATGACTAATTGGAAGTAGACCAAGACATGAGAGATGTGAGTGATTTCAAATTTGTTTCTTCCCTTTCCTTGCTTATACATAAACATACATCGATCATAAATTCAACCTTCTTAACCTCTCAGAGCACATGAAAATTTGACAGAATAGATCCTATATTCACGTCCTTGGGAGTTTGGACTAACGAGTATATTATACAATTATGATAGTTGTTTTGTGGTTATAGGTCATGGTGTGCTGTCAACCTGTCGAGAAGGTAGAGAACTGTGCGAAGGCTGTTGTAAATAGTGCATGCCGGGGAGACAGGTACTTGAATATCGGCTTGGACGGGAGGTGGTGCATTTCTTGTGAGAGTGCTTTGGCCCGAGTTGATCGAGTGGCTCGGCCGCTGGTTTATGCTTCCTGAACCTGGAAGGCCTCCAAGAGAAGCCCTTTGCAAGAAGATCCTCGACTGGTCTGGAATGAAGGAATACATTTATCCTCAATCTATTCTGTCTCCTGAGATCAAGGTTGATTGACTACTGGACATTAGCAATTTCAGTACTTGCAGTCGATGTAGTGTCAAGTGTGTACTAAGGATTCGATCATATTTTTATATTTTATATATATATATATAATACTAATGAATTGTATTTACTCTTTAATAAAAAATTGTTATAAATTTGTTGCACAAATAGTATAAAGAAATGAATAATTTGGGAAAAATATAAATATAGAAATACCCAATCATAGAGAAAAATATTTAATTTTTTATTCATTATTTGTATACATTCAATTGATCATGCTCCATATTTATAAAGGTGAAAAACTTACTTTCAAATAAGATAATGTTATCAATGACATCATATGAAACATATTAAATTTCCTTCTCAATTTCAAGATATAAGTTTGACCAAAAGGGATCATTCAAATATAATTAAAGGGAAGAAGAAAATATATACTACAACTTTAATTATTTAAATTCAGTTTTGATATTTCCAGTTCATCCAAAAACTAAGCTCAAGCTCTCAAGCATATATCCATTTCAAAACTGGAGGGAAAAAGCTCTCAAAAAAAAAGAAAAAAAATGCCGCCAAGGCGCCTCCGAGTAATCTCTTCTTCTTCTTCAGACGAAGACGACGGGGTTTCCGTCCAATCCACTGTTCCACCCCTTTCGGTGGAAGAAGTACAAGACACCGAAGAAGATGAGCAGACAATATCGACCCTCAATCTCCAAAATGTGACCCTCAACTCCGCCAGTTCAATTTCCAACCCTACTCCCCGTAATCCCAACGTTGTTCAACCAGTCCCATTTAACATCTCGTCCGACGATGACGATGAAAATGGCGATGACGGCGAGAATGTGTCCGATATGAGTAACCGTAACCCTAACATTAGAAATTCAACTAATAATCATCCGGGTTCAGACGACCCAATTAGTAACATTTTGCGAGGGATGGGGTTAAGACTAAGAAACGAATGGATGGAATCGTGTATTCAAGGTCTTGAGAGGTCGGTGCAAGGGTTTTCAGCATTCAACGATTCTACAAAAGCAAAGCTCTGTTTTGAACAATTTTTGCAAGCGGATATGAACTTTTGTGGCGCTGGTGTTCTCCCTGAGAATGTGCATAGCCAGAACTTGGTTGATCTCAAAGGGCCTTTCGTGTTGCAGGTAAATGCATTAACTCTACTCCACCATCGGTTTTGAGTAAATGTAAGGTACTAATATAAGGGTACTTGTTATTCATTAGTAATGTTAAGTAGATTATTTACTTTCTTATCGTTAAAGGCACTAAAAACAAATGAAAATGATGAAAAAAATGCAACGTAGTACGTGAACATCAAAATTATCTTACCATAATCCGTTAATTTTCACTTTCAGTTTTATTAATAAAAACTCCAGAGAATATTATGCTTGCTGATGGAGTTTGTAGATGTCATATCATATAAATATTTTAGAGTTGATAGTCCAAGGGATATGTTTCTTTGGAGGTTGACATTGTTTTGTAGTGTATTATTAGGTGGATGAAATAGTGAATATCAGTTGTCCTCTAAAGCAAAGGTTTCAGAAGGCAGCAGCAGGAATCAAGAGGTGCCTTAAGTTGTCTATGACTGATGGAGTTCGGCGAGTATTTGGCATGGAATACAGGCCTCTTAAAGATCTTGAAGTTCTTTCTCAGCCTGGATTGAAGGTCTTACTTGATATTGTTTCCTTCAATTAGTTAAATGATACTTCCCTCTTCCACGTTGGGAAAGAGAGAATTTTTATCTTCCCTTCCCCTTTGGTATTCTGTCATTCTTGTTTGAGCTCTATAATTTTTAGTTCTTTTAGTTTTCTGGTAATGGAGTAAAGCTTTTGGATCATTCAAAACTCTTAAGCAAAACCTTTTACGCAACTCCATGCAAGTGTAGTTAGTGCATCTAGAAATTTCATGTCACCCATCAAAAGGGGATGTAAAAGAATAAATAAATGTAAGTATTACATAATTAGGTTGTGCATGATTGTTTTTTACTTAGAATAGATTGTTTTATATTTTGTAGTTGGACTAATTATGAAAAGGAGAAAATGGACTCAGGAGCATGGATACCTGAAACAGATAATGCATACATGTAGGGTGTGTGTATATTTCATTCTCAATTGCTTGTGTTATGCCCTTGTTGGACCTAGTTATGTCTGTCCAACATTGTGTTAGGTCTCACACATGCACACATGCATGAACACATCTTACAATGTGTTTATATATGATTTTTTATGCTTTTTATTTGTTTTTGTGGGATTTTTATGTTATATGATTTACTTCTAGGATATAAGGTTAGCTACTGAACTGTGCAGGTTGTCATACACAATGTCAATGTGAGGCGCGGGCTTCTAATGTTGGTCCCGGAGGTTATTGAAGTTTTAGGAGGTAACGTTCAGGTGTTGGCTGAAGCACAAGAGAGGCTTATACATGAAGTTAATAAGCCACCAAGGGGGAAAAGGTACTTGAAAAGAGGATAGGATGAATCTGCTGCCATTATGAGTACATGCCTTACTTTGTTCAATTGCCTAAAATTGGTTTTGAGTTGATTATTTTGTTAATTGCCTCCACTGAATGTTATATTTTTTTACTTTTTATATCTCTGGATTCATGGTGCATGGAACTCTTACGTGAGAAAACAATTACTTTACTGTTTTACACTGAATATAAGCTTGTTTTGTTTCTTTCATCACTTGAATAAATACAAAAATATTTTCAAGGAAAATAATTTGTACTGTTTACAGTTGTGCATATTTCATGGTAATCTATTGTTCAATGCATGGTTATGATTTATATAATCTGTCAAGAAAAATTGCTGTGATTGTGTAGACAGTGAAGTGGAAAATCATGTTTCACTTCTATGTTCTAACTTGTTGACCTTCTTATCTTATACCAGAACCAAGTCTGGCCCAGTAAAACCCCTAGCTAGAAGAGCTACTCTTGCTGCCTGGCCACTTAGTACGAATGAACAAGATAATGGTAGTTCTAGAACTGGAGTGGCACCAATTGAGATGCATCAACAAGGTATTCTGCTTTCATTCTGGCCTTTCTAAATTTAGTTTTAAAAAACTCTCTGTAATACTAGGCTTTGTTGGATAATTTTTGGTTATTGCAGAAAGCATAATTCATGCGTGGTTTGAATGAATGTCTTCATGAGATCTGGACTAATAGTGGGATATAGGAGTGAAACTGCAATATATGTTGTTGACTGTGGAATTTCATATGATCCTCAAATTGAAAGGATTTGATGAGCCATTTTGAACTCTAGTTCAACTTTTGATGAATGGAAAAATAGTAGGTAAAATGCTAAAGAAAATTAGTTCATGAGGCAACAAGGATTTTATGATATATGTCTTAGCTATTATAAATTTGTTGCAGAACATAAAGACAGAAAGTAACCAAGAAGTAGGGGAGAATTTCTATTATTTTATTCCATTTTCTGTGCATACAATTTGTCTCACTACCCGTACATTTGTAGGAATAGAGGATTTGGTTTCCTAGAATCAATGATGTCAAGAATTCCATCATACCAACAAATGGTCATTCACAATATTCATAATATTCGCTGTTATTTATTAATTTATATGAATGTGATAGGAGCAGGAAGTGAAATAAAACAAAAGGAAGACCGGAAAATATGAAGAAACTGATAATCTACTTCTGAAATTATAAAGGAAATTCAACTAATAGAGTCCAATTCGAGAAGGACTAGGTCTGTAGCATCTAAGAGTCCACTTCGAGAAGGACCAGGTATCCAACGTAAGATAGTCAATCCATATAATCTCTTCTCTCAAAATAGAAACAAAACTAGCTATTTATAATATATGTCCTAGGCAATTATTTGTAACTAGAAAACAGTTATGGGTAACTACAAGAAGTTATGGGATTAGTGGTCAATTGTAGGAGTGGGAAGTAGTTGGCCCCTATCCTTCTGCTAACAATGATAGAAACTTGTGCATAAGTGGGTTCTTATCAGAACGACTTCAGAATGCAGTGATAATGTACTTCACTTCATAGATACAACAATATGAGTATATTGATTGTATCTAACCTGTTCTTGAAGTGAGAAATAACATGCTCTTCTTGTCCTAAATTCTGATGGAATTGGAGAACTTAAGACTGAAAGAAAAGTAAAAACAATGATTTGTTCTCTGTTTGGATTTCAAATTTATCATCCGAAGCTTTTTGGATGTTTTAAACAGATCTTTCTTTAGTCCTTACCTAGAAGGATTAAAGGGTTTGGAACTTGATAGTGGATCGGAAATCCATTTCAAACTATCTTGAATGTTCTACTAGAATCCTGTTTATTCAAAATGAATCTCTATTCTTGTGTTTATTTTTATTTTTATTTTTTTTAACTTCTTTAAATTCATATAGAAAAGTTGATCTATTGATGAGGATGAGGCATCTTGACAAACTACATCAATGCTGCTCCAATTTCTTCGTAGATCTATCTTTTCTATATCTCCAAGAACACTAGATGCTATTGCTAATAGGAAAGTAACTATGTAGAAGTAGCTCAATAATCCCATGGCAATCACTAAAACAATAACAGCTTGAGCTTTGAAACCATGTGATAATTTGGTCTTTAATTTTTCTTGACGATGCACATGGTCAATGTTTGTCCTTATCTGCAGAGACTCTAGGTGAGAGAATTCAACCATCAAATATTATAGTTGAAAGCTAAATACTTCCTTATCATTGATCCCACTGACTCCTTTTTAGTTTGGGAAGTCATAAGATGATTTTGCAATTTGAAGACATTGATCTTCTTTTCTGGAAACTTTTTTCTTCTGGATTGAGCTTGTGTTTTTTAAATGTTAAACCTAGAACCCTCTGCCTGTCATAATAAACAAAGTATTTATAAAGTTACCATATAGGAGGTTTTGATTATACTATGCATGCTTTCCCAGTATTTTCTTCTATTTTACTAATTCTGTTCTGCTCATTACTGTAGGAAATTCTTCTGACAACCGTTCCAGACATGAGAATCAAGAGTCTCATCCTCATCACATTCAAAGGGAAGATGCTGCTGAAGGTACACCTGCTGAGGTAAATCATGTTCATAACGTTACCAGGGTGGAAAAGCAAGATAGTGGCATGAATAGAGAAGAGAGGGCTAGTGCAATTGGGAGGCATCTGGCTGAACCTAACTCATATAATGATGAAGTTATGAACATTGAAGATATTCATATGGTTGATAATTTGGAAAGCCCTATCTTATTTCCTGTAGAGAAAGTAGCTCCATTCACGTATTTGGCAGCATTGTCAGCTAAACGGGCCTCAATGGAAGATGGAACTTCAAAAGTTCAAGGGAAAATTAAGGTTTAAATGCAATTTATTCTCAGTCTTTTCATATTAACTCTAGAATTCTTAGACCTGGAAATCTGACTAGCTTATTCCTGAAATACTGTTCCTCCTGCTGCATTGCCATTTTGCAGTCTCAATTATGTAGAAGTCCAAATGTCATGGTCCCTTTCTAATGGACGTATTATCACACATCCTTGGGCATTATCTTGAACGTTTCATGGATCACTGTGATAAGCTGGATTAACCTACTATATGTACTTATAAAAATGTGTGCACACGCACACATAAAATAACAAGCAAAATTAGTTTGAATCAATTTCTTCCATTTCGTTCTTCCCTTACAAGGGCTGCTTAAGCAATTTTAATTATTTAAATTTCTCAAGTTCTTAGCACATAATAAATGACTGTTTCCAACTTGTAGTGTTTCCTTACGGGTGTGAAGAGTTTCCAGTACAAACATAGAACCACCTATGAACTGCAAGTTTATGTTGATGATGGCAGCCTCATCTCGGAGATCCTTATCAAACATAATGTAAGTAAGTTCATTTATTGATTACGTGAGCTTTACCAGAAGTGCATTATGGATCTTTTAAAACCTCAGGTTGTTCAGAAAGGCATTGGATATTCTCCTGTTGAAGTCAGTGCTGCTCTTGCTTCTTTGGACAAAAGGCAAGTAAGCAAGATGAAGGAGACACTTAAACAATTCCAGGTTTTCTTAGTAAATTTTGAGGTATCATGCTTCTCCATTTTTTATTTGCTCTAGTCTATCTGAATTTGATGGGCTACACAGGGACAACATCCTCTAGAATATAATACTTCTGTTCTTGGACTATAAGATATTTATGGTGGGTCTGGTCAAATATATTTGACTAGTTTACTTTTCGAAATAAATGGAAAGAAGAAAAGATATAGGAATAGAGGAAAGGAATATTACAGGATTTTAAGTTGACAAACAGGAGAGAGAATAAAAGACTCTTGAGTCTTTGACTGCTTGAATTATTAAATGAATCTACATTCATCGAAACAGGAACCGAAGGAAAGAGGAAATGAATATATATTGATATTCTTCTCTAACTTTTAGTTAGAGGAGCAAAGTAAAGTATTACCTACTTTGCAAGCATGAGATAGCAGTACTTCTGCTGCTTCCTGAAAGGATACCTGCAGCTAGGCCATTCATGGATGCTCTTCTTATTTATCTAGCATCTGATTTCGAATCCACTTCTGTACAAATACTTGCTATGATATGTAGTTTTTATGTACCAGATTGGTAATTTATATCTTGGTCAAATAAAGAACTGTCATGACCTGAATCATATGAAAACATAAAGTCTGAGATGAAATGCGGACATTTATGCCAAATCGTTGCCTCATTGTTCTGCCATACAATACTCCGACCATGAAAAGTTGAGCTAGAATGGTCCTGTTGGTATTTATACTTAGAATGAGGACAATATGAATATATTCTTTCTTTGTTACTTTGTTGTATATGATGAAGTAAAAGTTTCTAATGTAATAGTATTAGGCTATATGTACATACATGATACATATATATGAAGTATATTTACCTGATGTATTGAGCTTCTGCCACCTAATTGTCTCGATGCTGGCTGGTTGACTCAAAAACAGCAGTGGTTGGTGAAAATATGTTACTATGGTCAAGTATAGAATGTGGAGATCCTATGAGTAACCATTTCATAAAATCTGCTCAAATACATTTCCTCTGCCCTTTGCCTGCGGCAAATTTTAGAAAGTTGTTTTGACTTGATGTTAAGCTGAATTGATTAAATGCTGTGTTTAATAGTTGAACTATGATCTGGCCCCACTTTTTATCCATGAGTGTTGACATTCCTGCTTCAACATTTCTGATACAACCCACCTTTTCAACAATAAATATGCTTATAATTTATTTATTCTATAAACAAATATACACACACAATGATTTTTTTTTTTTTTTTTTTTGGGGGGGGGGGGGGGGGGGGGGGGGG
>JAOXNR010000993.1:0-10431 GCA_028571225.1 Parsonsia alboflavescens
TTGATGATATCCTTCTCTTTTCAAAAGACGATGAAGCCCATTTGTCACTGTTAGAACAGTTCTTTAACATCGTCAAATCCCAGGGTATCATGATATCTGAAAAGAAAAGCTCCATTGGCCTCCAAGAGATTGAATACCTCTGTTTGAAAATCTCAGACGGAAAAATCCATCCAGGTCTTCATCTTCTTGAAACCCTTCCTTCTTTTCCAAATGAGAACCTGTCCGCGAAAGAGATTCAATAATTCCTTGGCATCATTAACTACATCAAAACCTTCCTTCCTAACTCCTCCAGACACACCAGTCTGTTGTCACAACTTCTGAAGAAAAAACCACCTCCTTGGAGTCCTAAACACACCAAAGCCATCCAAGCCCTTCCACTGCACATCCCGTCCACAGGTCCTAGGATCTTGCAAACAGATGCCCGTGATGAGTTCCGGGGAGCAATCTTTATCGAAGAACTCGATGATTAGAAACATTATTGTGGACATACCAGTGGCCAATTCAAAGATGTAGAGAAACATTACCATACCACAATCAAAGAAATTCTAGCAGCTAAGTATGGTATCAAGAAATTTGAATTTCATCTAATCAGTCATGACTTCACTGTGTAGATGGACAACTCTTCATTCCTGAAGATCATGGAATTCAAAAACAAAGCCATTCCTGAGCCTCGACTCCTCCGCTTAAAAGATTGGTTCTCCAAATACCAATTCCCAGTCCAACACATTAAAGGAGAATCCAATGTCCTAGCTGACCTTTTATCCAGACCAAAGAAAAAATCCTTACCCATCTTGTTCTTTGGCAGCCTACCCAAACCCATACCTCTGATCTTCACCATCCGAGAGTTCTACCCTCCAGAGTTAACCCACTGTTAGACAATCGAACAAGTCAAGAGATATGCCAGGAGAATGATTTTCCATCACCTAGCCCTGACCTGCCAAGAAGAAAACCATTTTCAAGATATAGCCTTTGACCTTGATTACCCCTACACCAACATTTCCTTGTTTACTTCCACAAAACCACTCTTAGAAACCAAATTTCGATATCCATGGACCCTAGCAATTCTTTGTTACTATCCTATAGAAATCTAAGTCCACAGTTTCAAAACCTTTTTTGCCAATCCCGCTCAATTTGCTAATACACTTCTTTGGCATTATCTCACCCTTTTCCAGGCAGCACAGGATTGGTACAATGACTGTTGCCAGAGTCTCCCAGGTGAACCAATGAAAACATATCAGGTGTACATTGTACACTTAGATTATGTTATGGCCAAACATATGAATTTTGAGGGAGTCTACTACAAGCCGAGGCCTTCTCTAGTAATCACAAAATGGATCTTATCCAAGGAGCCCATGATTGACCCGACTATGCAGCTGGGTCACGATGAACTCTTAGTCTACCTGAAGTCTCAGAACGCTTCTCCTGAACCACCGAACTACAATCCAAACCGTGTTAATCTCTACCAAGAAAATAGTCCACCAGAAGCAGACATCAAGTGGGATGGATACCCAGAGCACTGGGAAGTTCCGTATTCTCAGTCTTATTACTGGTTTCATTTGTCACAAATGTTAAAAGAAGAAAAGGAAGAAAAGGCCCGTTCAGTAGCCTCAACCTCTGGCAAGATGCAGTAATCATCTGAAACAGATTCACCAAGCATAACGAAGGTGCCGACAAGTTCCTACAGAGCTCAAGAAAAGGTTTTAGCAGGTCACATGAATCCTTACTGTTCAGCCTTAGTCTTTCTTCCAAGCTTCAATAAATCGGCCAGGAAGCAAGCATGACAAGACAGGAAATTTTCTGCCAAGACGATTTTCTACTATTAAAGTGTTTTGTTTCATTCAGCCTTTGTTCCAGAGTTTGTGTTTTCCCCATGTTTCGTCCAGCCTTAGAAGAATAAAAGGCTGCCTCTCATGAAAGAAACAACCAGCCCGACAAGGATGTCCACCCATGTTTTCTCAAACAGTACAAGCTGAATATTCTCATCAGGTTTTTGTCTTCTGAGAACAGCCAAATGTCTCAAACTTCACGCATTAGAATGAAGCTGTCCACCATGAAAGATTTGCACAGCCACGTCTTCACTATGAACAACAATGTCTTTTGCCTGAAGTTTTGTTATTGCTGTTGTTTTATCCGTTTTTTCAGGTGTCTTTCAGGAATAAAGTTGAAGCCACTCAACCATGCAATACTCGGCCTCTTTAGCCATGTTGCCAGCCTTGGTTTCACAATTAGTTTGTCTTGTTTGTATTGTTGTCATGTTTTAGTTACACATCTTAGTAGGGTTTTATCCCTTTGTATTACATGTCGTTTTTACTTGTACGTGTTACTTCCTTGTTATAATTGTTCAAGTAATGTAATTTGTCCTAAAGCACCTTGTAAGTCGGCCATTATAGTCTATAAAATGGAAAGACATATCATCGAAAAGGCAGATCGAAAATAGGCTAGTTTAGAGTCAGACAAGTTAAGTCAGTTTTCCTAGTTAAAGTTTTTCTTTGTAGAGTGTCTACCATAGTGTCTACTGTAAATATTTTCCGAGCAATAATATGATGAGTGTTTTCCTTTCAATGAAGTTCTAAGCCTTTCATTTCTCTTTCCCGAAATCCTTTTGAATTCTCAAAAGAGTCTATGAATCCTGACAGTAATCCCTGGTTATAGGTGATTCTATAACAACCATAAGTGAGAGCAAGTACCATCCCTTGAATGGCGAGTTAGAGGAAACAGAGAAGTACCCGCTTAGCCAAGGAGGGCTCCTAGGGAAAAGAGAAGTACTCATGAGCTGTGTCCAGGGGTAGGTGCTTGAACCCCGCCTGCCATAGTTGCATGAAGATTGATTTAAACCAATTCGATGTACAAATCTCATTTGCATCCAGATTATCCGATGGAGGTACTAAATTATTGGAAATTGAAGATATATACAAGATCATGTATTGGATGGGGGAAGCTGATCCTAAAATGGTGGTCATTAACAAATTGAAAGATTACATCAGTGTGGTGGTGATCATGTAATGGATGATTTTGTTAATACTTACGAAAGGAATCCGGATGGGACATTCCCACTTGTAAATGTTGAACCTGGGGCATCCGGAAATATTCGCACCTATACTGATGATACGTGCACGGTGTAGAGCTGGATGCCGGATATGGGTGATTCACAAGTTTGTCCCGACCCACACTTGCATTCAAACTGTACAACAAAGCCAAAACAGGGATATAAGTGCATCAACAATTTTTTGTTTGTATGTTGGTAAAATCGGTGCTCCGAATCACACACCCAAAAATGTGATTCAAGACATGCGGGAGAATTATGGTGTGAAGCTAGGATACACCAAAGCCTGGAGATCTTTGTAAGGTGCGAAGGACATCAGCTATGGAACTCCAGAGGCTTCACTTAGACAGCTTCCATCATTCTTCTACCTCTTGGAGCATACAATGCCCGGCTCGCTGACCAGCATAGCATTGCTAGAGGAGTATTTTGTGAGGTCATTTTGTTCATTGGGTCCTTCGATCGAGTTTTTCAAGTCCATGAGACATGTCATTATCCTAGATGCAACACACTTGAAAAGTGCACAATCAGACAAAATTTTTGCAGATGTCTGTGCAGATGGAAACGGAAAAACTTTTCCCCTTGCATTTGGATTCGGTGAAGAGGAGGGAAATGATTCATGGGAATGGTTCTTAAGAAGACTAAGAACTGCATACGGATTGTCCGATGATTTGGTAAGTTTATCCGATCGATACAAAGGCATACTATATGCAGTGCAAAAAGTGTATCCCGAGGTTCCACATGCCTTTTGTTTTCGACATTTGAAGGAAAAGTTAAAGATTTGAGATCCTCGTGTTGAAGTGATTTTCAAAAGTGCTGCATATGCCTATGATAAGCAGAAATGCAACCACCACTTTGGGGAGATTCTACATATACACCCTAGGCTTCATTAGTGGTTGGATGTTGAGGTAGGGCGATCGGGTTGGTTACTTGCTTACTGTCCAAAAAATTGATACAACCAAATGACAAATCTTGTGGAGTCCTTCAATGAAGCGATCAAGAAAGCTTGGAAATTGCCGATTACATCTGCTCATGAGTTTTATAGGGGTATGTGTCAGAGTTGGTTCAATAAACGTCGAGAAGTAGCCGCTACAATGCCTGATATTATTACTAAACATGCTGTGGAACGGATTGAGGAGGAAGTTGTGAAGATTGACCAACAAAGGCTGCGGACTATTCGAGCTAGGGAGGATTATGTCATAGGTAATCCCCCACGAGAAGCAAATGCTGTTGTGGATATGATTCGGAGGACTTGTGGATGTCGGAGATGGGATCTAGAAGGAATTCCTTGTAAACATGAAATTGTTGTTGCTAGGTATTGAAAAACCGTCGTATAATTTAAACAGACTTTCCAGATGGCCAAACCGACCTTACGGGAGGCTAAGTAGACCTTCCGTAGGATAGGTTTGACCTTCCTAACCTTTCCTAATGTTTAGAAAATAGATTTAAAATCATAATCCCAATTTGATTTTTAATTTGTTATAGGAAAATTGAGGTACACTACTATTCTTTGTGCCATGGAAATTCATTTGACACAGAAATATTGAGGAAGATATATGAAACTTCGATACAACTTGTTTCGTTGTCTTCGAGTTTGAATAGAATTTTAGGTTTGGAAGATGTGATTGTCAATGCATCGTTTGCAAGAAGGGAGGTAGGAAGACCACAAGAAGGTCGGTTCCTCTCTCGAAGTGAACAATTTCGACGGAAGAAAGTTGGCACGATATTCAAAAGAAAAGGACTCAATCGTCAAACTTATCCGAACACAGCTATAGAAGCCCCACCACCTAAAGTAGAGGTTCCATTATCGAATGATCATGCTCAAGAAGGGCACCCTCTAATAGAATAGCTACCTAAGAATATCGGGTTTCTAGACAAATATTGGATGCGACAATTGAAGTGGGAGTGTTTGTTAATGTTAATGTAAGTGTTGCCCATGAGAGTGTGGATGTTTTTGAAGGCGATGTTGGTGTTGAGACGATTAATGACTTGTAAAAGATTTTCATATTCTTACTAGTTTGCACTATTTTCATTTATCCTAGCACATGATTTTTTATTTTTGTTGGCCATATTTCTTCGTCTTCTTCTTTTTCTGCAATCATGAAATTGGGGGAAAAAAATTAGGAGAAATCGAGGCATATTACTATCATTGTCCTATTTTCATGACTTGTAATTATTTTCATTTTTTTATATATATGATTCATGACTTGTATTTATTTTCATATTATTCATCACTTTGTAGTTTTTTTCATATTATTTTTAATTACATAATATAAGTAAAACAAATAATATAATTTCATTTTCATTTACATAAGTTACACGTTGTCCAAAATATATACATGATATAAACCAAAAAATTACTGGGACATAAATCTATATGCTGCTCCTATACTCAAACAAGATCAAAGCCATCTCATCCCTGATGTGTTGGGATGCATCTGGAATATCGTCTAGTGATGGCATCATCCAAACATACCCCCTCAACACCTGCGCCATGTAATGTGCAATGTAGGCCACAAAGCTAGTCGAATCTAGCTGAATCGGGATGACTCCAATGCCCATAAACTCATATCCGATCCTGGGAGGTGGATCAGCAGCAACTCCCAACGTGGAATAAAAGCCGACATGTACCGAAAGGTGCGGCAACATCCTACAAATCGGCTACATTATCTTTATTCTAAGGGCCCTCGCCACTTTATCTTTCGCTGGCCTCGGATCATAAAGGGTGACCTTCCCCACCTTCGCTCCGTAGGAGTACCCAGTGATCCTTGTGGCAACTTGGCATCAAGACCTACAAATACATAAAAAATTATTAAATTATGGTCATGATAAAATGTAACTTAAAATAAAAATTTAAATAATAACTATGTTTATTACCTTATCGACCTACCACCAGGCGACTTCATTATCATCTCCAATCCCCTTCACCCAACTGATGCAGCAATCATCGAACTCGAACGACTCAAGCTTCCTGACAGCGGAGGCACGGGCGAAAGCGGAATGAAGCATAGTCTGGAATCCAAGTTAGTTTAAATCGATAAAATCATATAATAATATAATCTAGTAGAACAATTGATAAGACTTAATTTTATACTTACGTAGAGATAAGGTGGGGCAATGGCGAAACTCTGTGCCATAGGGAATTCATTCAGATTCACTTTAGCTGCTAGTCGGAGCCCTATGATGAACTGATCCACAAGAGGGTCCTCCAGCTCCTGTGTGCAATCTCGAACTGTCCTCAGAAAGCGTCAAAGGAGGGGATTCCCCCCATTGAGCAGCTGCCACATAAAAACCACAATTGTTAGAAAAAAAATAAATAATAACTCTAACATACTAAAAAAGGCACAGTAACTTAATTATGAAGAGAAAATTATATTATATTAACGAAATTAATGTAAATACCTATACCTCGAAAAGCAAAAAGTATCTAAGGGACTCTGGGTATCGGGAGTGTCCACTAGAAATACCATGGTGCCCCTCTGGCACACCTACCGAACCTATTTCTCTCCCTTTCACAAACGTTCTAGGCTTCTTCTTTGGAGGCCCAAAATGTATATGATGAGAGGGCCTCGTGAAAGGTGACACGAGGCTTTCACCCCGAACCTTGGTCCGAACTGGACGTAATCTCTCCTAATATAATTTTAAATCAAATTATTAGAACGTAAAGAAAATAAATTAAAGACACTTGAACCAAACATTTAAATATGAAGTAAAAAAAAAATACTAAGAAACTTAGCTAATTATGTCGTGTCTCACCTAAATAACAAGGTCGGATACAACAGTACTTGGTCGAGCGAGTGAAGCCTCCCTCTCATCGGAATCCCCCTCCACAAAAATTGGTTTACATATGAAATCTTAAAAAACATAAAGATGTTTAAATAACCTAGTCGGCAGTCTGAACCTCGACTGGAGCAGGTGGATCTACGACCTCCCTCTTACCGGCATCCCCCTCCGCTTGTTATTTAAAATAAATTAACTAACTATGAAAATTGGTTCACATATGAAATATCCAAAAACATAGAGATGTTTAAACTAACCTGGTGGGTAGTCTGGTCCTCGACTGGTGCAGGTGGATCTTCCACCTCCCTTTCACAAACATCTCCCTCCGGCTGTTAGGAACAAAAAATGTTAAGAATAGTACCCTCCTTAATGCACGTGCACAAATGGATCCATCATTGCTCTGAGTTCCACTACTGGATGATCAGTATTCTTACCAATCAAGCTTGTCAAAGAAGCCCATCTTCCTTTTTTCAAGACTGCTTTTCCCTCTAGATGAGCCATAATCACAGGATGGTAACAGGAACCAATCAAGCTCAATCACGGAGCATGGTAAGAGGAGCCATAATCATAGGATGGCAAGTTGGAAGCACTTTCATGCATCTAATGAGGAAAACAATAGTCAAGAAACTTTTCCCCATACTGGGAGACTATTGCTCAGCACGGGGAGAAGTTCCTTGACTATTGTTTCCCTCGTGACATTCATGAATGTGCTTTCGACTTTCTAGAGTGTGTTTATGGCTCCTTTTACCATGCTCCATATTTGGGCTGACGAGCTGAAGAGATGGAAGGTCAATATCTTGTTTAACAATTTAAATGATGCGGACTTGTCTGGTAAAAGTAGGAAGGGGCAGCAAGTAACAGAAGTTCAGAAAAATTTTCCTTTAGATGTCTAGCATTCTGATACTTGATGAGGGTCACATGCCGTGCAACCAGAATAGCCTATTGTGGAAGGCTTTGACAAAATTTGAGACAAAAGCGACGGATAATCCTATCTGGTGCTAAATTAAAAGCAGTCTTGCAAAAGGAAGATGGGCTTCTTTAACAAGCTTGATAAGTAAGAATACTGATGATGCAATAGAGGAACTTAGAGCAATGATGGATCCATTTGTGCACGTGCACGAAGGAAACATATTTCATGATAGATGGGTAAAACCAGAATACCTATTTCAATTTGGGTATATTTGGAAATTTTTTCATAAATAACATCAATAATTATGAAAATTTACGTAAATATTATCTATTAATAGATAGAACTATTACAAATCTGAACTAACCTAGAGGGTAGAGTCAACCACAAACAGAGCTAGTGGATCTGCATCCTGCCCATGACTAGTCATCTACTCCTACTTGTTTCAAACAAAATAAATATGATTAGAATATAATCAATAGCTAACTAATTCAAATTGTAGAGCGTATACTAACCTGATATGAATGAGGAGATGTCTGACCAAACTGTCCCATGCTCTGTAAACGCTCTAGCTTATCCAGTCGCTATAGGAAAGACGTGCGCTAAGCCAGGGCCAGCTACTCTTGCTGCTCCAACTGAGCACTCACTTATGCTGCTAAACAAAGCGGCATCGACATGCTCGACAAAGCGATCATGGACCCGCTCCTCAAACTCTACCAATAGAGTCCTGCGTTGGGCCATCATGTCGTCACTAGTAGGAGCAGGACAACAAGGCCTCTCAACGCTCTCGATAATTTTAAACATAAATAGTAATAAATATACATATTGAATGCTTGATTTTAACAAACATGAAGAGATACATACCTGGTGGCGGTCCTCCTCCAACCCATGACCCTCTGATCTCACAGGGGATGGACATCGCTCCTCGGAATGCTCCTCCTCTTCCCTTGGGATCTCGGCATCCCCAACTCTCGAAATAGGTGACTAAAAATAAAATAGATATAAAACATTAGACACAATAAATTAGTCTATTTCATTTACAATTTACTAATTTAACTATCATTAGATTAACCTTTATAATTGCAGAGGGGGGGTGGCTGATGTCCGGCGACCTCCTAGAATGAGCTGGGCTTCGAAGCCCCCAAGAAACAGGTGGGATATACGAGAGGTCGTCAAAATCAGTTCAATAAGGCATCTGCTGCTCTTACTTATCTAGCTCAATGAAGCAGATGCCTGTGTAAGTCGTAATTTAGTTTAATGAACATCTGTTTTTAAAAAGTAAAAGATAAAAAAACACATGAGGAAAGGTTGATTGCTTACCCTATCTAATATACTTTGGAAGTGGAGTGAATCGGAGTCCGGAAAAGAAGGTACCTCAGGTGCCATGTAGTGCCGAGTCTAAAAGCTCTAGGAGGAGCATCAATGCACAATTACGGGAGCAAGGACGGGAAGTGGGCCTACATGCACCACTGAATTGATAGAAAAAACATCAATAAAGGACCAAAAGGTGAATATAATTCATAAGAATTCACAAAAATGGTAGATTTGAAGTCATACCAGTATCACCCAGGCATGGCTGTATAAATGCCTCTTTGACACCTAAGACCCATCAACAACGGCGTGCTAGAGGGAATGATGCATCATGCTCCATCCCATGGTGCCCCAGGGAAATACTTCAGTCGCTGACAAATCCTCGAGGATGGACCACACGTAATTTGGAATGACTGCTGAAGACTCGCATGTCAACATCCAGTATCCGACAATGATGCCATAAGCAAGCCTGAGGACATCATCCTGCTCTAGAGAACTAACATCCATTACGCTAAACATGGCAATGGCCTGTGTCGGTTTTAGTGGATTGGACCCCAATAGCCTATCATGTGTGGAGTCGCACGACAACTGCCGCCCTATAATCCCCTCATCCACCGGGCCAAATCAAAGTCTGGTGATCAAGGCATACTCGTGAGGCCCTAATCGATGTAATCTACCTCCGATGTGGAAACACATCTCATCCAGGCGAGCATCGAGGAATTCAACCTCCCGTCTAAGCACATGAAATGAAGCACGGGCGTAAAAACGCCCAGCATATCGAGGTAGCTCCAACATGTGTCCGAATGGACCCCTCCTGAATCGCTTCTCTACACCGTGGAGCCTGACCAAGTCAATCACCTCTGTTATCCACGAATACTTGCAATGACACTCATAGTCTTATTGGGAGGAATAACACGACTATGCCGGTAAGACCATCTCCCTCTACTAGGGTCCATATCTTTGCAAATAGAAATAAATAATTAATTACTTAATTAGCTAGATTGTCAATAAATTAGACTAAGTACAATAAATAAAATAGGCTCCAAACAATTTATTATCGTATGAAAAAGTATTATTATTTAAATCCTAAACATAATATTTCACAGAAAAATCTATAATAATTTATTATGTAAAACCATTGTATAAAACTTTATCCCAAGTATTTTAATTTTACAACATATTATAGTTATAACTTATTATTATTATTTTTATTAGATAGACATTTTTGGAGTCATTATAATATTATTATTTTACTTTCTCAATATAAAGTACAATGTATTTTTATTTATAAAAAAATTAAATAAAATAAGCCAGGGCAATCATTATAAAATATTAAGTATTAAAGTATATTGAATAATTAAATTCAATTATACACTGACAGTATAAACTACAT
>JAOXNR010000994.1:0-28768 GCA_028571225.1 Parsonsia alboflavescens
TTAATATTAAAGAGTTAATATTAATTTCTATTGCCAATAAATAATGGACCTAGAAAGTCACACACAATAGAGTCAAAACTCACAATGATATTGGATTTTTTACCTTATTTGTAAAAGAGTATTAGTATACTCTGAAGCCCAAAATTAAATAACAAGGCTACGGGTTTGGATGAATTAATTAATTAATTCTTAAGACTATTTTTAGGCCTTTTTCTAAAAGGGATAAGAAAAGACCCAACTAATGGGCTTAGCCCATTAGAACAAGGTTTTAAAGGTTTATTTATAAACATTTTATAATTATCCTAGACGAAACTTAACTTCTGAATACAGAAGACAGAAACAAAAGTTGTTTTTTCTGTATTTTTATGCAGGAACACAAAGTCATTGTCTGTTGGATTCGGATGGATGATCTAGAGGCTCAACAATTGGGGAGCTAATTAAGATAGTAGATCTACGAAACAAAAGGTATTTATATATCTGAACCTTTAGATATAGAAAACGGTTACAAATAAGATGAGTCTGATATGATCGTTTTTCGTAAAATTATTTTGTTTCCGCTGCGCGATTTCTTACAAAAAATGCTACTAGAAAACGGCCCTCATGATCTCTTACCACACCCCCAATTGCCGCCTCCGCCGGATTTCCTTTAGCTGCACCATCAACGTTCAAGAAAAGAGAGCCAGCTGAACAATCTTGCCACCACAGAACACTTAGAATGGTTTTTCTCCTTGCCGCAATTGGCTTCCCTAATAGATGTCCCAGTTCTGGAATTCTAAAGGCTTGAAAAGGTTCTTGCAACCTGTATAGTATATTGGCCTTAATAGCACCAACCTAACTCCTTCCATTATCATAAACATACTTATATCTTGAAACCCATATTTCATGGCTGATCGCTGTTTGAAGAACAATGTGCCGAACTCCAATTTTAAATTCATTAGCTTTCCATAGCTGAAAAGGTTTCCAATGCGAATTACTTCGGACCGAAACCAACTCCGCTAGCAACTCAAAGGATTCCCGGACCTCCGCAGCCAGCTTCCAGTCCCCAAAAGATGCAGTATTAACTCCATAAGAGCTTTACAATGGCATCATGAAGCTAAACTAAAACCTATGTATTGTCTCACCAAATCAACAGGCAGAAAAGATTGAATGAGTTTTCGCATAAAAATTGTCCATGAAAGAGCAATATATTTATGATGGAATGGAAAATATGCATCCTCTGCATGTTTGGAATTGTCAAATAAATCTCGACAAGATGATAAAGAAAAGGCACCAGATGTATTTTAATTCCACACATACCTATTTGAGATGGAAATATCAATAGGGAATGCTGAGGCCTCAAGTTCCAAATTAGATGGTAGCAAATCTCTTAAAGCATCCAATTCATAACAAAAAAAAAAAAAAAGGGCTATTTTTATAAATGAAAAGGAGGTTCATGCTCATCCAATCAAAGAAATGAAGTTCTCTGTATCACCTATTATGCGGGTTGCTGTGAGATGCAAGGTTGCATCAGATCTCCCAAAGCTTCTCGAAGGTTTGAAACGTTTGGAGAAATATGATCTTATGGTTGTATGTAGTTTTGAATAATCTGGAAAGCTTATTATTGTTGGTGCTGGAGAACAGAACATTGACATCTGTTTGAAGGATTTGCAAGAGGATTTCATGGGTGGTGCTCCAATTGAGATATCTGACCCATACTTTTCTTTCGTGAGACATTTCTTACGAAGTCATTCCGGATTTTAATGAGCAAGTCACCTAACAAGCACAATCGTCTTGATGTTAGTGAACTTTCACTCTACGACTTTCTTCAACCTGCAATGAATCACGCATAGCAAGACAAAACAAAGAAGGAGTATGACATTAGATTTGCTTTCAAAGTTCTAGGGCCACGTCTCCGTGCAGAGGCACCCTACAAAATATTTACTAGACAAAAGAGTTTGGGTACAAGAATGATCTTCTCTCAAGATCAAAATACAAAGGAGTGAGAACCCTCAATGAAAAATCAAACAGAGATTTTGTCCTCTCCTTTCTCACTCTACACTTTTCCCGCCTCTCTCTCTATCTGTCTCATTAGCATGCTAACTATCTATTTCTCTTTTCTTTTAATGTCCCTTTGTCTCAAAATTTCCCAACTGTCTCGAAGTCCCTCTGTCTCGAAATTCTGTGTCTCGAATTCTCTCTTTACGGTATATTTGGCTTCAATCGCCAACAATCTCCCACTTGAAGAAAAATATACCTGATGCACCAAGCAACTTTGCAACAATCATCTTTACTTGTGCCTCTGCAATACTCCTCATCAATTAGCATGGAGTCACATCAATGGTGGTAGTACAGAAAACACGTTTTTCTCTATCTTCTACCTTGGTCAACATTTCAGCAGGTTTCTTTGAGCCATCAATCTTTTGTAACTTCAACTCATTATCCTTCAATGCTAACCTGATGAAGTGATAACACTTCATGATATGTCTTGTCCTTGAGTGATAGGCTGCATTCTTAGCTAACTGCACTGCACTTTGACTATCACTCGGCAATGTACTGATTAGTTGGTTTCGATGTAGCTCCTCCATGTACTCTTGTAACCACATGATTTCCTTGGAGGCTTCTGTGATCGCCACATACTTCGCTTCTGTCGTCGAAAGAGCCACCACTTTCTGCAGTTGAGATACCCAACTCACTACTGTATCTACACTGTAAAGACAAATCCAGTGGTACTCTTGCCAGTGTCTTGATCACCCAAGTGATCTGCATCCACAAAGCCTCCCAATTCTAGGGATGTGTTACCATAGCAAAGAGAGTAATTTGGCATACCTGCCAAATATCTCAATATCCATTTCACTGCATTCCAATGCTCTTTGCCTGGGCTCTGGAAGTATCGACTCACTACTGAGATTTTTCCTCTCCTTTCTCACTCTACACTTTTCCCGCCTCTCTCTCTATCTGTCTCAGCAGCATGCTTTCTGTCTATCTCTCTTTTCTTTTAATTTCCCTTTGTCTTGAAATTTCCCAGCTGTCTCGAAATCCCCCTGTCTAGAAATTCTTTTAGTTGGAGGATCATGCACAAAATTAATTGGCAGCTATACTATATTAGCAAAGCATTTACTTTTCCTGTCTTAGATGGTTTATTTCATAGATTACATCTTTAGCTTGTTTGACAGGTTTTACCGTCCCATTGCTTTGTAAGGCTTTTATGCCCCTATTTTATCTCTTTAATAAACAAGTAGGGGTCAGCCTAACCTCAAGTCTTTTGGGGGTTTAAAAAAAAAAAAAAACCCTACTGCTTTTTCATCCTTCTTAGCTTGAGTGCTCGGACACATGTCCTTGGAAAGTTTGAAGTGACTTGCTAGAGGAGTTACAACCGGTTTTGCCTTGTACATGTTGAATCTCCTCAACACCTTGTGCATATAGTCTTCTTGTGACAGCCATAACTTCTTGTTTTCCTGTCCCTGATGATTTTCATGGCTAAGATATTCTTGGCCTCTCCCAAGTCTTTCATAGCAAACTTTGATGCTATCACCTTCTTCACTCCAGCAATTCGCTTCATATTTGAACAAGCCACCAGCATGTCATCCGCATACAAAGAGAGATATACAATATCACCATCGCTATACTTGCGAAGATAAACGCAATGATCAGACTCATGGTGTGCAAATCCCTTTTCTTCCATGAAATCATCAAACTTCAAGTACCATTGTCGTGGAGCTTGTTTCAAGCCATACAAGTTTTTCTTCAAGCGACATACCATGTGCTCCTTTCCTCTAACCTCAAAACCTTCAAGTTGTGCCATGTATAGTTCTTCATCTAAGTCACCATGTAAAAACGCTGTTTTTAAGTCTAATTGCTCGAGATGAAGGTCCTCCACTGCAACAATGCTCAACATAAATCTTATTGAGGTCATCTTCACTACTAGTGAAAAAATTTCAGAGTAGTCTCCTTCTAAGAAAAACCTTTAACTACAAGTCTGGCCTTATATCCGATACTCCCATCAACAAGTCTGCCTTGTACACCTATTTGTTTAATAAGGCCCTTTTTCCTATTGGCAACTTGGTCAGCTCCCAGGTCTTCTTTTAAAGTAATGAGCTCATCTTATCTCTCATGGCACGCTCCCACTGCAAGTGAGCTGTATCTTTTTTTACCTCATCATAGGTCTTTGGTTCTCCCGAATCTGTGTACAAGACATGGCTCAAAAAAATATTTGATGATGGATCAAATATTTCTTTCTACTTTCTCACACGTGTGGATCTTCTCAAAACAAGTTCTTCAGGGTTATTGGTCTGCTCTGAATCATTATGTTCCTCTTGAACTCCCTCCTCACTGATAATAGGTTCATCTTGAACCTCTTCTTCAGATGCACTCTAATTTGCTAGAGTCCTCTTCACGGGCACTGTATCTATTTCAACATATTTTGATTCTTTGGCTTCTCCATGCTCTGTTTGACGATCCTTGTACATCTTTTTTGCATGGAATACCACATTCCGGCTGCGAATGACTTTGTAATTCTCATAATCCCAAAACCTGTAACCATACTCATCACCGCCATATCCGATAAAGATACACTTTTGGGACTTAGCATCAAGCTTCTTCCTGTCCTCCCTATCAATCAAAGCATATGCAATGCAACCAAAGACCTTTAGATAATAATAATTGACCCTTTTTTCCAGACCATCTCTCCTCTGGTATTTCTCCATCCAACACACTAGATGGATTCCTATTGATAAGATAAACAGTTGCATCAACTGCAGCAGCCCATAGGTGTAGTGGGAGATCCACATGTAGTCTCATGCATCTTGCACCTTCTAAAATGGTTCTATTCATTCTCTCAACGACACCATTCTCTTGAAGAGTTCTAGGAACAGTATTCAACCCACTTATGCCTTGCTAACTTAAGTATTCTGCAAATTCCTTGCTTGTGTATTCACCACCATTGTCTGACTTCAAACATTTAACTTGATAGCCTCTTTAAATTTAGTTAAAACCCATGATTATAAACAAATTTAGTTATTGAAGAACCTTTTTCAGCAAGAAACTTAACATGATTCAACTTACAAATATCCTGTAATAATAAATTCAAGCAATGAGCAGGACATGGAGACCAACTAATTGAAGGATAAGCATCGTTAATTAATTTTCCAGTAGCCACATAATTTGCATCATTATCCGTCACCATATGAACAACATTTTCCTCACCAACCCATTCAATAACTTCTTTAAACAATTCAAACAATGCTTGTGCACTCTTCACAATGTCAGAAGCATCAACAGATTTCAAGAAAACAGTCCAACCATCACCCGTTATCATGCAACCAGATTTTTGCCACTCAATTTTCAGAGAATTAACAAATAATTGTACTTCTTTTTTTGCATTCCTCAGTAAAGGAACTCTCAAATGATAATATGTAAGAGCCTTATAACCTGGCCCTATGGTAGTCACAGCATCAAACATTTGTTGAAAATAAAGAGAATTGGATGCATTAATAGGCACACAAGCATCATAAAAAAACTTTGCAACTGCCATATCTACTCTATGAACTGCCTCTTTACTTGAAAGAACACTTTTTAAACTTCGTTGAAATCCCGAAGTAGTTTTTGGAGAAAAAAATGCATCTATTTGCCCTAGGCCCTTTCCTTTCTTCATTTGAGATTCACTAAGCCTTAATCTACTTCTAGGTGTGGCCACATGAGGAATTTCTCGCATATCATTATCATCACCCTCAAAATTTGTAGCATTAGGTCCATAAGGATTCTTAGAATCAAACTTCTCACTAAGTTCTTTTCTCTTTTTAACAATGTTATCAAGAGAATTTTCCATTTGAAATTTTACATCATGTGGAACCTTTAAACAAGCCCTAACTTGTCCCTTTTTTCCAGCTAAATGTTGTTTCATTCTATAAATTCCTCCACCTTTGCAAATAAACCCACAATACAAACAACTAAGCACAATCTTTCCATTGACAACCTTTGGACTTACATGATTCCACCCTTTGTCTATTTTACCTCGTCCACTCCCAACTGAAGCTTCATCAGAAGGAGTAGCTAATTTGGAAGTTGAGTTCGGATTCGGAGAATCCATTAAATCTGTAAAAAAAAGAAATTGGATTAAAAATTACAGAAAAGTTGAAGCACTACTTGCCAAAATAACAGAGTATAATTGAAGCAAGCTTACATGAAATGCAGAGATGTAGCAAATGCAGTAAACATAAATGTGCAGTAAGTATAGTAAATGCTGTTGAAAAAAAAAACAGAGTATATGCTGTTGAACATGGGCTAATGTAGTAAATGTTGTTACCAAAATAACAGAGTATAAATGCAGTAAACAAAAATGTGCAGTAAATGCAATAAACATAAATGCAAAAATGACCATTTGGTTCCTCTATTCTAGAAAAGGAAAGCCCAGAGCCACAGGGTTAAAAAAACAAGAATATCAACATAAGTTTAAAATGAATTAAGCATATTAGGACTATGACCAGTGACAGGAAGAGATATGCAAACATGTTTGTGAAAGTCAAAAAGCAACAAGGCAACTCTGCAAAGCTTTAACTTTTGCAAGATAAAGCATATCTTAACAAAGAAAAATGAGAACCATGGAAAACACTACTTACTGCATCAAAAGAAAGAAAATCACTTTTCATTCTTCCATAAACAGTAATCCCCTGAAGTGTGAAAAAAATTTAAAATTTACTTTAAAATTTTGGTGAAAGAAACCATCCACGAAATCATTCAATAAAAATAAATTAATAATTAAAGGTTGGACAGAAAGGAAAAGCCCCTGCAGAACATTAGAGTATTGCAGCCTCCTATCCTATTGACCTTCTTCCCTGCGTCGTCGGCCTCAGGATAAATTTTACAATGCTAAGGGGTTGATCAAGACGAAAATAAATTCCCGATACAAATATCTAAACCGAGAATCTTGCAGAAATGATATGGGAAAACATGGGCAAGATGATAAATGGAAACCTATTGCAAGGGTGATATGCATTTTACCGAGACAGATCAGCACTCAGCAAACAGAAACCCTTGTTTACCAGAATTTAGAATAGCAGATAGGCAAAATGAAAACAACACAAACCAACTAGCAACTCATTCAACAAGAGAATAAAGAAAGCATTACCATATTTTAGACTTCAGTTCAGTCGACTAGTGATTGTCTACTCAGTGCACTGCTGGACTTAGCTGTGCTGAAGAGTGAAGACGGGGGAAAGAAAGGAAAGGAGAACAATCTATTCACTTCAAACATCAATTTCTTAGGTTTAACTTTTAAGACCCTTTTTTTTTTTCATTTCAATTATTTGTCTTTTAAATTTTTTCAATTTCAAACCCAACAGTTTAAGAATAAAAATCGGGAGATTCAAGTATCAACCAGCCGGTTCACCATTTGAACCGATCGGTTCAGACAGATTTAAGAGAATAATAACGGTTATACTCTAAACCGATTTTCAGTATTGAGTCAAACCGGAAAGGGGACCGATCAGCGATCTAATCGGTCCGATCCGATTTTTAAAACCATGCTGGTCCCCATACATCAGTGTGAACCAACTCTAGCTTTTGACTTTATTTTGTCGACCATTCAACTGAAAACTGACTGCCTTTTGTTTTCCATAGATGCAACTCTCACAAAAATCTAGCTCAACCTTTTGCAATCATGGAAGTAGCTTTCTTGAGTGTAATTTTTTTACACCTTTTTCACCGAGATGTCCCAACCGATGATGCCAAAGAGTAGACAGATTTTCTATAGCCACTGTTATTGCAACCAAATCACTGATATTGTCTCCCTAAAGAAGGTAAAGTATACTTGTATGCTTTCCCTTTGCTACTACTCTTGCTCCTTAGGTTATCTTCCACTCTCCGCACCCAAAGGTCGTTACAAGACCTTCTTGGTCAAGTTCACTGGTTGAGATGAGGTTTTCTTCAGTTCTGGTATGTATCTGGTTTCACGCAAGGCTAGACGTCCTCCACTTGAGACATTCACAATCACAGTAACTTTTCCGACAATCGGACATATGCGTCCGTTTCCCACGACCACTTGTCCAAAATCTCCACTGACATAATCAGCAAATCATTCTCTCACAAGGTGCAGTGGAAAGAAGCACTGGAGTCAATAAACCACTTATCTGAAGTCGAGTCAAACCCTATAGATAAACACAAGTTTTCTAGCAGGGGTTTATCACTGACCACACTTGCTCCTTGATTCTCATCTTGCAGCTTCTTCTTGTAGGCTTCACATTGAAACCTTCAGTGTTCAATTTTTTGGCAATACCAACACTCATCTTTTGCACCCGACCTCTTTCCCCTTGACTATGATCGTCCACGACCGTTGAATTTTCCTCTGCTCTTGTTTCGTCCATGGTTCTCCATAGCCAATGCCGTAAAAGATGTGGATGCTAAAGAATCATCTCCACCTGAGGCTTTCTTTTGGGTCTCTTCATCCATGATGTGACTCACAGCATCATCCAAAGTCAAGTCATCCTTCGTGGTGCTTGAAATACCCTACACTGTAGTGTTGTAGCTTTCTGGAAGGGAGCACAAAATAGTAAAGCCTGAAGCCTTTTATCCAACTTTATGCCTGCGGATTCCAACTAATCCGGGACCTGTGTAAAGTTGTTCATATGCTCTGCTATAGAACCCCTATCAAATAGCTTCATATTAACCAACTTCTTCAACAAGAAGACCTGATTTGATGTAGATGGCTTTTCATAAATATTCGTAAGAATATCCATGGCTTCCTTTGCAATCTTTGCTTTTGCTATGTGGTAACCCATCTTTTTCGTTAACCCTAAACGAATTGCAGCCAGCGCCTTTCAGTCAAGGACTTTCCATTTAGATTCTGCTTTTGGATCCTCTTCTGCCATCTCAGGTTTCCAACCTTCAAATGGTAGATAGAGATCTTTCGGATAGAGATAGTCCTCGATTTCAAGTTTCCACCATCCGAAATCCTACCCATCGAACCTGTCGATACTGATTTTATCATCTGCCATACCGTTTGCTTTCAATCGAGCTTCTCCAAAACCCTCGATGTTCTCGATTAGCCAGCCCTAGGCTCTGATACCAGTTGTTAGAGAACTTTCCCTCTGCGACTTTCTTCAACCTACAATGAATCACTCACAGCAAGACAAAACAAAGAAGGAGTTTGACAGTAGATTTGTTTTCGAAGTTCACCCATCTAGGGCTTCGTCTCCGTGCAGAGGCACTCTGCAAAATGTTCACTAGACAGAAGAGTTTGGGTACAAGAATAATCTTCTCTCAAGATCAGAGTACAAAGGAGTGAGAACCCTCACTGAAAAATCAAACCCAGACTTTTTCTCTCCTTTCTCACTCTACACTTTTCCTGCCTCTCTCTCTATCTGTCTCATCAGCATGCTTTCTGTCTATCTCTCTTTTCTTTTAATTTCCCTCTATCTCGAAATTCTTCGTCTCAAATTCCCTCTTTACGGTATATTTGGCTTCATTTGCCAACACTTTATAGGGAAGCTAGGCTCATTGAAAAAGAACTTGTTGAGGCTATTGATGAGGGACGTATTGGTCCCAAGGATGATCTAGAAGTTCGTTCTAATACTTTGTCAGAAGAGTTTGGCTGGGACAAGACTCTTACAAAGAAAATTTGGTGCTTTGGCCTTAAGACAACAAGGCCCAATATGGTCATTAATAAATGCAAGGGAGTTCAGCACTTGAGCAAAGTTAAAGATTCGAGTTTGCTTCTATGAAAGGTGCTCTGGCAGAAGATAAAATGACGGGTATATGCTTTGAACTTTCTAATGCAACACTTCACGCTAATGTTGTTCACAAAAGTGGTGATCAACTCATTTCAACAGCTAGAAGAGCTATTCATGCGGCAAAACTTACAGTCGAGCCCAGACTTTTAGAACCAGTTCACTTGGTGGAGATTAAAGCTCTTCGAGACATTTACCCTATCTTGAAACAAAGACGTTTACATTTGTTTGACTGGCATGAGAGGCTTGGCACGCCACTTCAAATCATTCAGGCCTAACTACCTATTGTAGAATCAATAGGATTTTCTGAGGCATTGAGACAAAATACTTCGAGGCATGCATTCCCACAAGTTGTGTTTCATCAATAGAACATGATGAAATCTAGACCAGAGGCATTTAATCTTTTTGCAAGCATCCGTAAGAGAAAGGGCCTAAAGGAGCAGATACCACTCTCTACGTACGAGGAAAATAAATGATAGAGAATACGGTTGGGATTGGTTGAGAGGATTGCAGTTATTTTCTTTGATAACTCCAATGTGCCAATTGAGAGATTTGTCTTTAAGGTTAATCTGAACAGTTCATAGAGTTCAAAGGTGGAAGAGGCTCACTTGGAGTTTCCTCTTAGATCTTTCTTGATCAAGTTTCTAGTATCAGGACCTCTCACTAAGGTTCTTCCCCATGATAAGTTATCTAGATTAGCATGCTTATTTTAAGATGTTCAAACGTTGTTTCTACATGTTCCGTTTTAAAATCATTCCTATTTCAGCTAATAAAGACACTTGTAGAGTCAATAAGAGAAGAATGAAAACCCCAATATGAGATGGATTAACCATATCATTTTCGAGATTTCTAACTTTTCACAAAGCCACGAGTACAGTCATTTTTTCCTGTTTCTTTCTTGAAAATATTTTTAATGTAAAAATTTAAATTTGTAATATATCTCTTTACCTATCTAATGTGCTCTTTATCTTCCAGAACCTTTTGACTTCTCTTTATTTATCTGATGTGCTTTTTATCTTCCAAAATCTTTCGACTTCTCTTTTATCTCACATGCTTATTTATCTGCTCGTTATCTCCAGAACCTGTGAACCTCTCATTTATCTAATTTGCTCATCAGGGAGAGTTGAGAATGAAGAAAGAAGAGCAAAGTCGGGTAATAGATAATTCAAAAGCAGTCGTCAAACATTAGAAGCTTTAATCGTAGAGCTTAATCATAGAGCCCGATACTGTAAAACCATGGGGTAGTTTTTTCTTTGGTTTTCCCAATCAGATATTGGAGTCCTTCCAATCCTCCCCTATATTGTTCATGGAATTAGGGTTCCTTATTCAAACAATTATTATCTTTTCCAATCTGAAATTGACCAAACGGTCATATGGATGGAGAATAGAACTATTCAATTCTGAGAAAAAAGAAAAAAAAGTCCCACATATTTCTTTCAAAGTCATGCATTTCCAAGGCAACCTCTGTGACTCCAGATCTTCCAACAATTCTTCTATACCATCTTTTGCACAACCAATGATAAATATACACTCAAGATTTTGTAGATATATTTTATTAATAAAAGCCTAATGAAAATATACTAAATTATAGAGTATTTTATCTAAATTAAATAATATATATTATTTTATTGCATAGAAGATGTTGTAGAAGAGGTAGAATATGGGAAGCCAACCAATGACACCCATTATTACTAATGTAGAAATCTTTAAGGAATTAAGAAGTTGAGAATATTCTCGGTGAAATGGATTTAGATTGTGTTAATACAAATAAAATTTACAAGATAACAGAGATCACTCTTTAACTCATTTGCACAGTGGAGATGAAAATAGGTTTCAAGCCTATCAAGCAATCAGAGCCTACCTGTCGGACTATTATAGGCTTTACATTTATTTTTGAATTTAACCTATCCTGAAACCTGTGTTACAAAGTCTACATTTTTTAAATCGATTTACAATTATAACCTAAAATAAAAGGTTATAACACCATATGCAATAAGACAACAATTTAAATAACAATTTAGATCAAATATAGGTATAGTTACTAATTGTTAGCAATAAAGGATTAAATATTAGAATATTTATTCAAACAACTTTAACAAAAAAGAAGAAGTGAAAATCAAATCCATTATTAGATCATAATACAATTATCAAGCAATATGAAAAAAAAAAAAAGAGTTAGTTTAACAATTCAAAATATTTTTATCTTTTGTTTCTTTTTTAAACCATACTAATAGTTAATTATATAGAATAGATATAAAAATTGTTTAAATTCCTTAATTTCTTTTTGTGGGAATTTCCAGGCTTCGATAATTTCAGAGATGCAAGCAATGCAATAGATAGACACCTCATAGAAGCCCTCTTCGGGTTATTCAGGTCCATCAAATGGCCTCAAGCTTGAATATTCCAAAGCATAAAAAAATTGCACTTCAAATTTATTAAGAGAAGTATTCAAGTAATCTATAAGTATTGGTCTGGCTCATAGAAAAGGCGTTTGGATTAGTTTTTTTCCTTAAAAGAAAAAAAAAAGTTTTGTCTTTAGATATAAGTAATCTAAAAGTGTTTTTCAATTAAACAAAAAAAAATGGTTTAAATGAAAAAAATAAATTTTAAACTTTTATAAAGAGTTTTTTATTCATATAAAATATTATTTTTCTTTGAATAAATCTATAGTAATTGTGATATTACATAATAATTTTGTAATAGAATTGGACTCGAAATCTACCATTGATTCTTAAGGATGAGGGTATAAAGAAAAGAAATAACAAAATCTCACTTTAAAAGGTTAAACTTACAATTTGCTTTTTCTTATTTTCTGTGAAAATTATTATTAAGTCTTAGGCATTCAAGATTTTGTGTTTTCCTCTCGGTTGGTTCCATTGATGATTTCTCTTTCGAACTCCTCATTGTGATACAAATTCTTTAGAAAAAATAGATTGAGATGTCTCCAATTTTCCTTCAAAGTTTTCGATCCTTGTGAACATCTCTCCTATTTTTGTAGTTATAATTTTCAATTTCTCCAGAATTTTATTCAACCGATATTCCAAGTCAATGTCATCCACATTAGATACTTGAGATGATGAAAATGCTTCTTTCCTCATGACTTACCTACGAATACAAATCAAAACAAAAACAAGGAAAAGTTTAATGCTCACTTACTCTCGTGTTTCACACAATCAAATGCCTTTTCTCATTCTAATGTGCTCATCCCTTTATACCTTTTTCGTGTCTCAACTCCTTTTCAAGTTCTTAAGTGCGTCAATGAGCACCACAATCAAACTTCAAGTAAAGATGCTAATAAATCTCCACAATTCAATCAATAGTCAATATATTCTCAACAAACAAGAAACAAAGAAGTTGAATGTCAAGAATTAGGTCAATGTGTAAGGAAACAAATGATCAAACACTTAAGAGTCAAAGAAAATTTGAAAGGCCTTTTGTTAAACACCTTGAGATCAATTCAATATATTCATTTGGTCAGAAAGTCGTAAACTGAACTTTTCAAGTGATTTTTTTTCAAGAACATATATAGAGGAACCAAATTGTCTAATTATAACATATTTGAGGATCAATATGGCCAAAACAAAAGGTTAATAACCAAAACATAAAACTGACCAAAGGTTAAACACCAAAATATCCTATTATACTATTATATTATATATTTTTCAAAAATAAAGATAGTAATAAGAATGACGAACTTTGAAATGTCATCATCAAAGGGGGTTGGAATCATCCCCACAAATATAATGGCAATAACAATAATAAAAGGAAAAGAAATGGAAAATCGTATCTTCATTTTTATCATTTCCTGGCTGCTTGGAATGATGTATCCTTTCCTTCCCTTCTTCATCCATATTTTTGGAAATTTCTGTGGCAATAAAAGCATGGGCAATTGTCAACAATATCAAGCAACATGCATGCAATCCACCACGCTTTCTTTTAAAATTAAAAAAAAAAGGGTATTTTTGTTCAACTAAAAAAATTTCAATTAATAAATTTGCTGATAATTATTACGAACACCTCGCGGTATTGGAAATTTATAAATTACTCAAAACTTTTATAGATAATAATGGTTGTCCATTTGTATCTGTATATCCCAAAATGCTATAGGGTATTATGAAACACACCTTATGAAGTGTTACGGTTAAATCTTTAACAGTCAAAGTTAACGGTCAACTGTCTTTTGTTTTTAGAAAAAATAAAAATAAAATCTAATCAAATACCCTTAAGGTTTAGTTTAAAAAAAATATTGAAAAAAATCATTTTTTATAAGAGAATTTATTTATTTTTAATAACTAACCGTTAACTTTAACGGTTAGAGTCTTAACTGAAACACTCCATAAGGTGCGCTCTGTAGCATTCTATAGCATTACTTTATAAGGTAATATAGATATATATATATATATATATATATATAATACTTTATAAGGTAATATATTTATATACAGTTTTGCTAAGGCGCGCTCTGGAGCACGCTTTAATGTGCGCTCCAACCGTTACCGTAACGGAATTTTTGCTACAGTGCTCATGCAGCCAACCAAGTGGAGAGAAAATTCTGTTACGGTAACGGTTGGAGCGCGCATTAAGATGCACTCCGGAGCACACCTTAGCAAATCCGTGTATATATATATATATATATAATGCTATAGAATGCACTAGTGCTCTCCTTATCAGTGCACAATTAAGTATCTAATGGAAAAAGTTAACGGTCAATATCTAATTTTATTTAAAAAACAAAAAATTCAATAAAATATTTTTTAAAAAATATTTTTTATATATTCTAAAAGGATAAATTAAATCATAAAGATATTAGATCAAATTTATTATTATTTTTAAATAAAAAAAAGTTAATCATTAACTTCGACTGTTAAAGATTTAATTAAAGCACTTCATTAGATGTGCTCCGTAATATATTTATATATATATATATATATATATATTTATATTTTTATGAAATGCTATAGAGTGCTAATAGTTATACAATTTGAAAGCTTGTAAAGTGGTGGTAAAAGGAGTTGGACTAATTGGGAGCATACCTTATCAACTAACTCGATATGATGGCAATGGAACAAGCAAATTTAACGAAGAGATCAATAATAATGCTATTGATGGGTAAAACAGGTAAGTATCGAATAATCCGACTCAAATAAACTCCAACTCCGACCTAAATGAAGGAGATCTGACACAACAACTTTAAAAGTGAGTTAGCGATCTGTCAAGACGCTAACCTCATAGGTCACTGACCTTTGAAAAAGCTTGGAAAAGATCTCGTTGGACCCAGACCTTCGAGCCAATGAGCTCCAATCCATTTCATAAATTTTTGATTCCATGATTAAGTATATATAACACTTGATGCACATTATGCGATTTAAATCACTCATAGCGACCTCCACAAAGCTCATCGAGACTTTCGAAGCTTATTAGAAGCTCGCAAAGATGGTTCATAAGTCAGTAGCGAGCTCATAGGTCATACATCAAAGCCGTGCATGACAAGATATCTTTCATTGTGGAAACTCTACAATTCCAGGAGTAATTGGCAGGATATGATCTTACAATTATCCTAAATGCCTATTTTCATGTAATGGAGATTCACTCCACCAAGGTAACTTCGCATAAAAGGTAACTTATTATTCGATATACATGATCGAAGGACACACGGTTTTGGAACAAGTGACTCTCATCCAATTTAACTATCATTGAATACTGACTTAGGCATTGGAGCTATGCTCAGGGCGACAGCCCACTCCGGTGATCTAATTTCTTCCCGATTGTGATTATAGGTGCCATCACAGTTTGAGGTGACCTAAAGGTCATTTTCGAGCTCCATCACTTTTGCCGCCGTATGTGGGAAGGAGACACTTTGCTAAATGTTTTTCTTCTAAACATATGAAAAACAAATAGAAATTGTGATGGCACGAACGCAGCCAATATAGGTGCAGCCACCACGCAATGGTCGACCACTAGGAAGAACACAATTGCACATTGAAGAAGCAGTGCCAGAAGATCCAATCCCAACGAAAAACAACAATAATAATGGTGCAAAACCAATTGATCAATGATGGCCACCAAGGACAACAAGGTTAGGATTTTCTCGAACGAACCCTATGGATAATCCTTTTGAGTATAGAAGGGAAAAATGGAGACACCAAAATCCAAATAATAACAACAATATCCCGAGGCCACAAGGATCCAGGGGAAGTCGAGTCTCTGTTCCAGCCTACCTTTTTGAACGTATGGTAGTGGCTTTGGAAGGGGTCTCAGATAGAAGGGATTGCATATCAATCGGATGCAGTCCAGCACCATCTCGGAGGGAGACACAGCAACCTAGAGATCCAATGCAATGGAATAACACACAATTAGATCTATCCCCACCTTCAAAGGCATTGAGTGACTTCCACAAGTCCAAACCCCCAGATGGCGAAGGTCGAGAAATAGAGCTTGCACAAGAAGGAGCTTGCGAGGTAAGGATCGAAGAAAGAAACAACACAAAAAGAGCACCACCTGTGATCGACCTCAGAGAAACTCTGCATAATGGTCATGGTTATGACTTGAAAGATAGACTCAACAGGGCAGCAATCTCTAGAAGTCAATGAGAGCTTGTTGAGAACTCCTTTTAGAGAAAGGATACATTCTCAACGAAGCCTGATTGAAAGAACAGTCAACAAAGCTCAGGAGATAGCCCTGAATCCACTGAGGAGTCATGAAGGAAATGGAGACCAAGAGGTACAGAGTTATGTGGACTTGTCCGAACGATCACCATTCCTCCACAGCAAATGCCTCTAGGATTTAAAGCACCTCAAGTCAAGTAAAATATGATGGCACAGGTGAACCATTGCAACATATAGATGAGTATGTTTCTTACATGGAGATGTTCGAATACCCCGATCTTGTCAAGTGCCAAGCTTTCCGGTCCATATTGACAAAGAAAGCACAGTTATTGTTCAAAAGTATTCCAGAAGCAAGCATCTCGAGCTGGACACAGTTAAAAGAGTTGTTCTTGAAAAATTTTCATAGCAACAAGAAGAGGGAGAAAGACATCAATGACCTCTTCAACATCTGACAAAAGGTCCGTGAGAGCACTAGGAGTTGTTATAGTCGATTCAACGATGAAGTAGTGGAAATTGAGAAGAAGAATGATATGATCTACATCACAGCACTTAAGCAAGGATTGCAAAGGGGGTATGTAGCTCTTAGGCTAGGAGAAGAGCTAGTGAAAACCATCAATGAGCTGCAAACACTCCTCGAGAAATTGATCAAAGCAGATGAGATGACAATCCAAAAGAAGATTTCCAGTTTCACCTCGACCATTGAAAAAGAAATCAAAAGGCAACCGAAGAGCAAACAAGCATCCCAGGGGATAGGAAAGACTCTCATCCAAAGAGATGAAATTTGGATAAGAAAAGGAAGACAATTTTTGACCTATTGACTACTCCTCTGACAGCCTCACTGGCAGAAATCTTCGTGGTCGCAGAAAAGAAAGGTCTCTTGAAGCCACTGAAACCTCTCAAGATTCCCTCGGCAAAGAAAGACTAGACAAAATTCTATCATTACCATAAAGACAGGGGTCACCTCACAGAAGACGGTTTTGACCTCAAGTAAGAAATTGAGAGGTCAATATAGGAAGGTCCCTTGCAAGCGTTCCTGGCCAAAAATGTAGTTCCTGCAAATCTACCACCCGTGGCAGCCAATCAATAGTGACCTCCAATTAGAGAGATCAATGCAATTAAGATTAGGTCAAAACAAGCTCGAGGAGTAGATACAGACTCCCTCACGGTGTCATTCCAAATTGCAGAGCTTTTGTCCAAAAAATCTTGGTTGCTACTAGAAGTGCAATGAATGTCCTATACAAAGGGGGATTTGATCAAATGGGAATAGATAGGAGCTCGCTGCTAAAATCCGACACGGCTCTAACTAGCTTCAGTGGTAGTATGACCTAGGTAGAAGGGATCCTACGAGCTCCAACTGTAGTTTATGTGAATGGCAAAGGAATAATGGAGGTCATGGATTGGCTACCAGTTGATGCCCCAGGAACCTACAACGCAATTCTTGGAAAGAAAGGGGTCATGGACCTGAAGGCTGAAATTTCAGTACTAAGCTATTGCATAAGGATTCAAGTTGGTGACAACTAGATTTTCTTAGAAGGAGACAGAAAAGTAGCCTCAGAATGCTATCTCGCTGAAGGAGATGCTAAGACCTAGGCAGCATTCTCACAAGTTGATTTCATCGGCCTTCCAAAGGAAGATGACAAATCTAGAATCCGAGAAGCTAGCAAGGGAGAAAAAGTTTTCCTTAACACTGAATGCCTCAAGAAAGGAATAAAAATAATGGAACTTTTATCTTCTAAGCTCAAAGGAAAGCTCGTTGACTCTCCGCAAAAGTATTTAAAGGTCTTTGCCTAGCAACCTACCGACCTCGAAGGCATTGATAGACAGATAGTAGAACACAAGGTCGGACTCAGACTTAGATTCAAGCTAGTGAAAAAGAAGAAAAGAACCTTTGCTCCAGAGAGGAACAAAGTCATTTCCATTTGAAATTTGAGACATTGACATACTAGGACCTTTTCCTAAAGGAGTGGGGGGGGGGGGTCTTCAATTATTGATATTAGCCGTAGAATACTTCACTAGATGGGTTGAAGCGGAACCTATGACAATTATTTCTTCACCAAAGTGCAGTCTTTTGTTCGGAGAAATATTGTGTGCAGATTTGGAAGTTTGCGAGCTATCATCTCAGACAATGGAAGGCAATTCATTGGTGATCCTTTCAAGACCTTTTGTTAAAACTTGAACATAGAACAGAGATTGTCCTCTGTAACTCACCCTCAAGCGAATGGACTTGCCAAGTTCACGAACAAAACAATTTTCGAAGGTCTCAAGAAAAGGCTCACCGAGCTTGAGAGGGGAGGTTAAAAACCTTCTTGGCTAGAGAAAATTCCAAGTTTCCTCTGGGCTTACAGAACTACACCTAGAAAGGCTACTATAGAAACTCTTTTCAACTTGTATTTTGGTGCAGAAGCGGTAATGCCAGGGGAGGTTGGAATGCAATCCTTGAGATTAATTGAATACGGTTCAGTTTTAAGCGAGGTGGAGAGAAGGGAAGACCTAGACCTCCTTGAAGAAGTCAGAAATAAAGCTATGGAAGCCGATAAAAGGTACAAAAAACAAATCACAAATTTTTTAAACAAAAAGGTCAAAGAAAAACACTTCACAGTTGAGGACCTTGTACTCAAAAGTTCAGATGTTGGAAAACAAGGACAACTATCAAACTTGCAAGAAAGCTAGGAAGGACCTTATATAGGTCAAGAAGTTCACAAAAGTGGAAGTTAGCTCGCTAATCTCAAAGATAGACAACTTTTTAGAAATTGGAATATTTGTCATCTAAAGAAATTTTATGCCTAAGAATTTCCGAGCTACACAAGCTTATTGATCATCCCAACGGCCTACTTGAAAGCCTAAAAGATCTGCTAATTAGCCTTAGATACTTACTCAATTTCAAGTCTAGCAAGGTCTCTTCAATTCTTAGAAATTTTGTTTAAATACTAGCATCATAAGTTCGCTATTGTCTGGAAAGATGTCATTCCTATTCTATTATTGCAAGTTCGATCGAGGTCCTATCACATTCGTATCGATGCAAGCATTTTCAACATATAACAAATCAAGAATTGTCAAAACCAAACACACAGATATGAGAAAAAAGTCGACAAACAGACCCCTTAGCATAGTGGATATATAAAACAGAAAGAGAATGGGCTCAAAATAAGAAAAGTTTACAATATAACCATCGTCCAGACATATAAAAAGAAGCGAGGGAAGGCTCAAAAAGTCTTGATAAAGACCTATACTATTACATATCAGTCTTTCGTTTCTCTTGGAACTTCCAGCGGGCTTTGGGGGATCTATCCTTTGGCAACCTCCTCTCTATCATAAATGCTCGGTAGACCTACGAGATAATCAATAATAGTCTCAATGGGTGTTCCACCTAGGAAAAGACGAATACCTCAGGTAAGATCATGGGCTTATGATGAAAAGGATAATATTTAAGTAAGTCTCCAAAATTACGGATGATCTTACTTGAAGGATCAGAGTGAAAGGAGGAACATCATTGACCACACTCTCAATAGTCACACCAACCTCGGCTCGCTGCTCAGTAACCTGCCCTTGGAGCCCAAGGTTCAATTGCTTTTGGGGTGCAGGACCTTCTCCCTCTTGAAGTCTCAGACCCTCCTGTTCCCGCTCCCAAGAAAAAGGAACTACTGCATCAGGGTGGTATAACCTATCGTGAGTAGCTTTATCGGTCTTAATATCGCCATTGAGCGCACGAAGTTAGTTGATTACATCAACATACAGCCCGAATAGTTGAGGTTGTAAGATGGACTCCACATAAGCTTGGAAAGCAGGAATTTCTTCTAGCTTAGACAAGGAGAGACTACCATCGTCCTCATAGATAGTGTCGTAGTCCTCCAATAGGGCTTCGAGCTCATGAACGCAAGTATTTTGCTACTTACTCAGCTCAATAAGTTGGTTGCTCTGCTTTACAACTTCATCAAGAATGGTCACCATTATCAAATTCTCTACTTTGTCTTCAGAAATATTCGTATTGCATTCCTCCAATAGACCACTCACAGCTACATAAGAGGCATTGGCCCACTCAGCGGCTGCAGCGAGCTCTTCTTTCTCTTTCTCCATACGAGCTTTATCATCCTGGAGATTGGTGGTCAAAGCTTAAAGATCCTTATCTTTTCTTTCTTTTTCTAACTGCCTCCTCTATAGCTCGCCCAAGAAAACATGGCTCTAAAATATATATATATATATAGTAAACATATAAGTCAACACACAAAGGAGATTATGGAAGAAGTATATAGTAGTAAAAGGGACTTACAGTAGTGTGAAGAGAAGCAGTGTATTTATCCAGTTCAGCATCAGTGAGTTCACAAATTTCCTTGTCAATGGGTGGCACACATTCCATTAGAAATGATTGAGAGTGTGGCAGCTGAAACAAGGAGTCGAAGGAGTCCATCGGAAGGTCGGGAACCCATCTCGTGGTTCCCTCAGCGGATTGAGAGGTTAGGGATAGCTTACCCAGCCTCTTGATTGCTTCAGCGACCTGCTCAATGGCATAACCACTGAATTCTACCTCCTGTTCGGAGGTCGCTGGAGCCTTACCCTTCCTAAAAGAAATAGCATTAAGGTCCTTCTCCTTTTGAATGGATCTTGGGGAAGGAGAATCAGAGATAGTGATTTTTGCAGGCCGTCCGGAAGCACATACAGTAGCCTCTTCCATGTTTCTCTTTACGACATTCATTGTCCTAACAGCCATACTAACTTTCTTCATCCTACTTTGAAGAATGGGAATCTTGGGAGATGAAGGCGTAGAGGCCGGTTGTGCTATAGAAGCACCAGCAGTAACAGGAGCTCTACCAGAAAGAGGTCAGTGAAACAAGGACCCGTTTTGTTGGCCTTGTTGGGGAGCATCACATTGGTTAAAAGCCCAAGCAACCCTCATTGTTGTCAAAATAAAAACAAAAGGAGATAAAAGATAATCAGTATAGGTGAGTTACCCACCAAGCAGAGCAAAATTTGATAGGAATAAATATAAGATTTCTTTTCTTCTACAAGTGGGAAGAATTCCCATGGACTCCCTAAGGGCAGGTAAGTCTCGATGTCTAGGACTTCCCAATCCAACAGGATGAAGAAAGGAAAAGGGCCAAGTTGGTAGAGTGCAACCGACCTTCGTGACATCAAAATTAGCGAGGTCAACAAAGAAACGTCTGGCTTCCTCGAACTCGACAGACAGAGTCGTAAGTCCATTATAAAAAGTTTTATTGAGATTCCATTCTAGGTATGGTTCAACACGGATTTGGTCTACAACAAGTCTAGCAAAAAAGAAAGATTCTTTCCAAGCTCCACCTGACGATTGGAAAGCTTCTAATAGTTTATACCTACTATTAATTTGAAGATACCCCAAACTAGTCTTACCAGGGGCAGTAGAGATACCAATTTTGAAGAAACACCTGAAGAGCTCTAGAGAAACCGGGACTCTATACAGGTGACAAGTCACTATGAAGCCTACAATCATTGTAATAGAGTTAGGAATGAGCTGCTCAAAGGGAAATCTCCAAAACTAAGCAATTTCAAGAAAAAGGGAATGCAAATAGGCAAGGAGAATCCCACCCCTAAGGTTGGTCAGATGAAGGACGATGAATCCATCACGCCGACTACAGGGACATTCGAAACTATTGGTGGCTACAATATCACCCTTATTCAATTCTCCCTTGACTAATTTGCATAATATGAGAGGACTCTACAATGGGCTCGAGGGAAGAATCCTCCAATTCAGAAGGTCAGTATTCATTCCTCGTAACTTGGGGGGCACTCACGAAGAGAGAAGGTCAATAATACACTTCATTATCGAAATCTTGAGTCGAAAGGGACCAAGAAATCTCATCAATAAGGAGAGAAGGAGTGCTCAAGGAAGATGAGTGTACGGGTGAAACAATGATAGGGATTTCAATAGAAGGGGACTCACTACGCACTCGATAAGGAGACTTTTTTTTTGTGAAAGAAAAGAATTTCTGAAAAGAAATAAGGAGGGGAAGAAAACTCACTCGTTGATGCTAAAAAACTTTTTGAGATAGGAGGAATTGCCTAACACCAAAAGATCGCCAATCAAAAAGGAGAAAGCTCAAGAAGTAAGGAAGCTCAAAGTTTTTATTGCAGAAAAAAAAGTTTAATTTTGCTAAGAAGAGTTTTGGTAAATCTTAAACCCTTGAAAGTTTCCTAATTTATACACAAGAAGTAACCTCTTAAGTTTTGGGAAAAGATCCGACACCCACGAAACGAAGCAACTGCCAAAACTGGTAAGACACGACACCACAAAACTAGCCGTTACAAAAATGGCATGATTCTTCGGAGGTCGGGGCTCAATAGTGAAAATTTAGGAGCTGCGACCTGTGAGTTCGTAGGGAATAAAAGGAGGTAATGACAGGTAAAACGGCATGTCCTGAATAAGCCGACCCAAATTAACTCAAACTCTGACCCGAATGAAGGAGATCTGACCCAACAACTTTAAAAGTGAGTCAGCGACCTTTCGAGACACTGACCCCATAGGTCACCGACCTTTGAGAAAGCTTGGAAAAGGTCTCGTTGGACCCCGACCTTCGAACCAATGAGCTCCAATCCATTTCATAAATCTTCCATGACACGATTAAGTATCTATAACACTTGATGGACATTGAGGGATTTAAATCACTCGTTGCGACCTCCACAAAGCTCATCGAGACCTTCAAAGCTTATTGGAAGGTCGTGAAGATGATTTATAAGTCAGTAGCGAGATCATAGCTCAACATCAGAGGCGTGCATTACAAGATATCTTTCATTGTGGAAACTCCACAATTATAGGAGCAATTGGCTGGATGTGATCTTACAATTATCCTAAATGCCTATTGACATATAATGGAGATTCACTCCAACAAGGTAACTTCACTGAAAAGGTAACTTACTATTCGATATACATGATCGAAGTACACATGGTTTTGGAACAATTAACTCTAATCCTATTTAACTATCATCGAATACTAACTCAGGCATCGGAGTTATCCTCAGGGCGAAAGCCTACTTCAGTGATCTAATTTCTTTCCGGCTGTGATTGCAGGTGCCATCATAGTTCGGGTGACCCGGAGGTCATTTCCGACCTCCATTAGCTAAAATTCTTTTTAATTCAGGTTCTGAGGAAATTGGTTAATCTTTTGAATAAGGGAGGCATTCCAAGAGTGAAATTTGTGTTTCTGGATTCATTTGAAAGCAACAAAGATTTGGTTGTTAATGCATAAACTGGTAATTATTGATCTCACAAACAACAATTCATTTATTCATTTTTGAAGTTGATATTCCTCTCATGAATATAATTTAATTCTTATGTGATCAAATAGGATTTCAGGTGGTAGACAAAGGGTGCTGGGGATGGGAAAGAACAATGACCAGATAACATGTCTCCCTCTTCAATAGCAATGCAAGGATCGGAGCAAGTACTTGTTCTGCCAATAGAAAATAACTTATAGCAAGCAAGCAAGACATAATCATAATAACCACATGAAGAATAGCAAGCAAGCTACAAAACATTTAATCAATCTAGTAGAAACAGCAGGAACCCTCATTGAGATAAGTTGCTTAAACGATTAAGTGCCTTGACGTAGACGGCAGTGGTGTACCAAGGTTTGAGTCTTGTTTGAGAGGATCGATTGGATAGCTCAAGTTTTAGTTAACCTGTCATAACTCGAGGATCTCGATTCTTTCTTCTATTTAACAAAATTAAGAATTGAGTTTCTTCTCCTTTAGACGAACTTCAACCCAAAGTAGCTAAAGGAAGAAGAGAAGAGAACCAAACACAATATCGAAAAAAAATTTTATTCTTCAAAAAAAAATTTGCTGCATGGATCACAAGAAAATGAAACTTAAATAATACCTAGGGTTACTAATAAGAAAATTACTAAACTGCCCTTCTAACCTATCCGCAATTAAACATAAAACAAGGAGCAATTAAAAAATAACTCAAAAATAAGAATTCAGTATGAATAAAGAAAAAAATGTATAAATAACCCCAACTTGCTATCTGCCAGCTTGCTTTTCAAGTGTTCTTCTTCTTCAAAAGTTCAGAAAGGTGAGGAGTGGATGACTGAACCAATTAACGTCCAACCTGACCTCCAGCTCTTGTCATTTGACCTCGAGCTTCTCGTTCGACCATGACCTCGACCTCCAGCTCTTGTTCGACGACAGGTTGCCCCTCCTAAAAAGAGCTTATCCTGAAGCTCACATTGTCTCCATGGAAGCGAGAAAGATGTAGCACATTGAACATATTGGAGATATTGTTGCCATCTGGTAGCTCAAGCTTGTAAGGATTACGTCCCAACTTTTCCAAGATTTGACAAGGACCAAGTTTTCTATCCCTGAGCTTGTGGTAGTAGCCTACAGGGAATCGATGCTTGGTAAGTGAAACCCAAACCAAATCACCAACTTCAAACTGAACATCTCATCAAGTCTGGTCAGCTTGTTCCTTGTATGCCACATACGATTCCTCCAAGGTAGTTTTAACCTTTGCATGGATGGACTGAAGATCAGCCAACCGTTCTTCAACCTTCTTAAGGGCCGAACCATTAGTAGGGATAGCAAGATCAATGGGACTTCTTAGATTACGACCATACACAATCTGGAACAGAGAGAACTTTGTAGACCGATTCACAGAACAATTAAACTCAAATTCAATCTTCGGTAGAATAGAATCCCAAGTACCAAAAGACTTAACCTGCGTTCTCAACATGTTGCCCAAAGTTCAGTTTATCGTTTCAGTTTGTCCATCCGTCTGTGGGTGATAAGGGCTACTGAACTTTAACTCAGTCCCTAGCCTCTTCCATAGTTCTCACCAGAAATGTCAGACACAATACTTTGAGGAAGTCCAAATCGCCGAACAACCGCAACGAAATATAAGTCAGCAATCTTGCTAGCATCCAAGGTTGTTTTACATGCCATAAACACAACCATGTTGCTAAACCGATCAACGACCACCGTGATTCTATCGAATCCTTGCTGAGTCCTCAGCAAACCCAACACGAAATCTATACATACGTCGCTCCATGGTTCAGTCGGAACTAGAAATGGAGTATACAATCCTTGGTTGCGACTGCCTCCCTTTGATACTTTGGCAAATTTGGCACCTTTTGACATAGTCTTGTGCACTTCTATCAATTCCAAGCCAATAGAACTTTTCCTTAATCAATCCAGTTGTCTTGTTCTACCAAAATGACCTTATGCGTGCAATTCTTGCACAATCATCAATGTCAAGGATGTATCAGGGATGCAAAGACAATTACCTCGGAACAGATATCCGTCATGAAGTATATAATCAAATCGACGTTGTTGTTTCACCTTGCGCATAGTATTTTCAAAGTACGTATCATCTCTTAAGTCATCTCGCACGTTCTCAAACCCCAAAGTTTCGACTTTCATCACATCGAGTAACAAGTGTCTTCTACTCAAAGCATCGGCCACTTTATCCGTTACTTCAGACTTATGCCTCAAAATGAAAGTGAACTCTTGCAGCAAGGATACCCATTTCGCATGCCTAGCGTTAAGCTTGTGCTGGCCCTGAATGAACTTCAAAGCTTGATGGTCAGAATACAACACAAACTCTCTCTGAATAAGGTAGTGTCTCCAATACTATAGTGTTCTTACAATATAGTAGAATTCTATGTCATACACCGAGCAGTTTAGTTTCATACCACCCAACTTTTCCCCAAAATATGCAACTGGTCTGCCTTCTTAACTCAAGACAACACCAAAGCCCACCTTCGACGCATCACAATCCATCCCGAAGACCTTCTAAAAGTTAGGTAATGCCAGGACTGGAGTAGTTGTCAACCGAGCCTTGATCACTTCGAATGCCTACTGTGCTCGTTCATCCATACAAATTCTTTGGCATTGTAAAGATCAGTCAAGGGCACCATGAGTTGCTGAACCCCTTGATAAGCCGTTGGTAAAAACTAGCCAAGCCATGGAATGATCGGACTTCTGTGACCCTCCTCGAAACAGGCTAATCTTGGACAACAAAAAACTCTTAAGACCTTGGAAATCAATCAACCTTATACATTTTATGAGTAGGGCAAACTTTGCAAAAAACTACATGCCATCATGAAGCAATCTACTTTCACTTAACTATAAAGTAAAAGCCTTGGCAGTACCCACCTATCTCTAATTATTCTGATTATAATAGGTCGCAATGACCATTAATAAATTGGGAGAGATCCACGGATTCAATCAAAGTATATAATTGCTCTAACCAATGAGTCAACCAGACTCCCCACAATCGACAGACCAACAAGTCAATCGAATTCCCTATAGTCGACTATGACTTCATATAGTCATCCCAACTTAGGAGCAACGATTATTGAAGTCAACATAACTTGACTAAAAGTCCAAAGGGAAAAGTCATAGAATCCACAAGAGGTCATCAACACTACATAATCAGCCTAAGGACTCTACAAGAAGTCCACCCCAGGACAAAATTGAACAAAGGATGCTATGAGTAGTCCAACTCCTCACAAAGTCAAGCAAGCTTTTCCATAGCAGTCCTATTAAAAAGAATAAACACCACAAGAAATCTACCTTATAAACAAGACAACTTAGAAATCAAGAATTGGCAAAAGAGATAGCCTAAGATGAAAGGTAATTGACTTCATAAAAATTCAATCATTGGCCACTAGAGCCAACCTATTTTCAACATTTTCTAAAGAAGAGAACACAAGGATGGCTCTAATATAGAAAGGAATCAACTACATCCAAAAAGTTGACACATAAGTTACAAGTTACCCTTATTATCTTGCGAAATGATTTAATTCATTCTTTGATTCTTATCATGAAGATGCTCCAGGGTAACTTCTCAATGAGTTTGCGTAACTTCGAACACAAGTTTAGCCCACTTCAAACCCTTTTCCGTGTTTGGAAATGATTGGGCCAATTTTTGTTTACTGGGTCCTCAAGCCCAAACATTATTTATATAGACACGCACTCCTACAATGAGCTATAAGGATTAGGTTAGCCCACTCACACCAGTTAAGTTACTCCAAAAGAACTACACTAAATATTGCCCAAATTAGGCCCAAAGAAGAATTAACTTAAAAGGAGAAGATGCCCAAAATAAGTATTCTTTGTAATCGAGGAACACAAGTCCAAACAGGATTCAATCACCATAACTATTGTGTGATTGAAGTAAGTCTCTTCCTACTTCATATGATTCATGCTATAAGTACGGTAACTATCAATCTTTTACTTAAGTTCTCTTAAGAATTCCAAGTTTCTCTATCTAAATTTCTTGACATAATTCTCTCCCAACATGCAAATGTTCTAACCTAGGCATCGGACACTTCTCCTTAGGGGATACTTCCTGGGGCTTTCTCTAAGCCTTGTTCGTGATTCGAGGGTCATAATCAAAGTCGTAATCCAATAAGATTGTTGTGGCTTTCGGGCTCCAAATTCAAGAGTATCAACTAGAGTTGCCATGTATCTTTTTCACTTCCATATACTACAAAATCATTTAGAAAATGAGATTAGGTTTCAACTGTTTTAGGGTCTAAATTTCTTATAGTTTTAGGGGATTGCAACTATGCTAAGAATGTTTTGGAGTAGTAAGAAATAATTGAAAATTAGCCATGAAGGAGATATACAGGTTTTCCAAGTGCTATGAAAAGGCATTTTTTGACCAAATTTAGCTTAAATTTTCTTCCCAAGAAATTTTCACCTCGATTTCTTGTATTTCTTGAGGAGTATATATATAATTCTCTTCTATGAGTGAACTTAAAATATGAAAATTTTCAATTCATTTGAAGTCCTAAAGTTGACAATTTTGCCGATGTACCAACCAAAAATGACTTATCAATTTCCAATTTAAAAATCTGACATTTTGAGGAAGTAAAATGCTATAATAATATAAATATATATTTTTAGGTTTTTTATCATATACAACAAATATATGTCCACCTCAAATGAAACGACATCGTTCTACTTGAATAGATTAGTGGAACAACGTCGTTTCATTTGAGGTGCACATAATGGAATTAATATTTATAGGTTTTCTATTATGTGTACCTCAAATGAAACGACATCGTTCCACTTAAACAGATTAATGGAACGACATCGTTTCATTTGAGGTGCACAAGGATACACATAAACTTGGTATACATAATAGAATTCCTATATATATGTGTGCGTGTATATGGTAATGTTATAGAGTGCACTAGTACACTCCTTACATAGTTAAGTACGGTCAAAACCAAAGGTCAACATCTAACTTTACTTTTAAAAAATAAAATCTTCAATAAAAAAAAATATTTTGTAAATATATTTTTTATATTATGCCCTAAAAGGATAAACTAAATTTCAGGGGTACTGAATCAAATATATTATTTTTTTTAAATAAAAAAAAGTTAATCATTAATTTGATTGTCGCACTCTATACTATTTTCGTGTTTAAATATATAAATATATATATATATATGTATATATTTATATATATGACAAAAAGGACCAAGT
>JAOXNR010000994.1:28778-40724 GCA_028571225.1 Parsonsia alboflavescens
AAAAAAAAAAAAAAAAAAAAAAAAAAAAAAAGGTCTAAAAAAGCAATAAAAACATAAAATTGCAAAAAATCCCTCTCTAGAGAGCTGAAAAGCTCAATTTTTGATCAAAATAACCAATTGCACCAATAAATAAATAAATGACCAAATACGTCAAAAGAAAATATTCTAAGCCAAAGTTGCAAATGAAAAATAGTTGGAGGACTTCCCATATCTTTTAAAATAATATTAACACTCCCTCGCAGGTCACTTTAGACCTTTAAATTTGTTTCATAATATTGATCACTTTACAAAATTTAAATTTTATGAGTATTCATTACACCTTTTCTCTTCTTATCTTTGTAGCTTTTTCCCACTACAAGAAAAAAGGGATTTCCTGTTAGGTATTTTTTAGCAGTTCCAAGAAATTACTTTTTTGGCAAATTTCACACTTTTTTTTTGCGACTGTAAAGAAAAAAGAATTTTTGCGACAGATTTTTTTTTGGAAAAATTAGAAACCGCCAAGAATATTTTTTTTTTTGGTAGTTTGTTTAGAATTTTCTGGCATTGAAGGCAACCAACGGAAATGAATGGTTTTTTTTGTAGCGTTTTTGTCACCCACCAAAAACCGCCAGAAAAAGATATATTTTTTGGCATATAAATTTGTTGCCCGACAGCTTCCAACGAGGAGGATTTTCTGGCATATATTTTTTCAGGTTTTCTTGATAGTTTTAAACTGCCAGAAATTGTTATTTATTTCATCAAATAGTAGCAGCAGCCGCTCAAATTTTTCACCAAATTTAACGGGCGCCAAAAATAATTTACTCCCTTTAGTTATCTTTTTAATTTTTAAGTTAATCCCTCCCAAAAATAATTATATATATTCTTGTTTACACTTTTTCTTTCTTAAATAAAAACTGATCAATGAAGACTTCCATTGAAGAGAAAGAGAAATCAGAAAAGATGATTACAGATGAAATATTTGAAGATTCTTTCGATATTGAAGAAGACTCAACAGATTCATAAGTAACAAGCTAGACAAAAGATAAAAACTTTTTCATAGAGAAAGTTAATGGGAGTGATTCAAAAGAAAAATTTGAAAATTTAGTAATTGAAGATTCGTTGAGTAATGGAGATGATTTGATGGGATAATCAAGTTTCTTCTTTGAAACTTCCAAAAATTGATTTAAGCAACGTTTGACAATGTTAAAAGATTACAGAACTTCTTAAGACCAAATTTCAACCACTTTAGTCCATTTTCCATACGGTAAATATCATAACCAATTGAAATTCCCTGGAAAAAAAAATTGTTCTCTAGATCCAATTGTGTGCACAGAAACACATAGCTTATGGGCAGTGCAAAATAACACAGAAGCTTTGAAAGAAGCGAAAATGTCAACTCATACAAATTGAGAAAACTGACAGAGCCTTTATTACCTTTTGCAAAGCGTTTTGAACTCCAAATTTCTATGTTGATATGAACGAGTCCAGCAGCAACCGGATTGCCATGTCCACATCTTCTTGGGTGACATGTTGTCTCAGATGCATCCTACCATGAGCTTCAGACATCCTTATCACAGAACTCTATGTGCCTTACTGCTATGGGAACTCCCTGTCCATGCTACATATGAGTATCAATTATAATCGAATGAGCAAACGAGTATCGTTACTGAAAGGAAAAATGTGCAGAAATAGACTCACTGAAAAGTCTCTTTGCCATTCAGCATATACTTGAGTGAGCTTTTCTAGATCTGCATCATGCAATCTGGGGAAAACATTCAATTTTGCATAGGTAATGTACTTCTTTAGCAACTCTTGAGAAATTACCTGTGGCATTAATTTTACATCAAGATAAGATACCACAAGCTGAAGACTTCTCAACTACAAAAAAAAACAAGGACTCCACAGAAAGATAGTCAGGATCAGTAGGAACTACAGAAGCTGGTTCTTCATCTTGTGAATTGATCATAGACCTATCATCCAAATTTGCGCCTTTTGGTTGTGACTTGAAATGACTATCAACTACAAACTTTGCTAGCATCTCATCATTAACAGGATCAAACTATTAAACTCAAGGAAAAAGGAAAAATAAATCCAAGGAAGGAATCAAAGGCTGTTGAGACAATAAATCTGAAACGTCTTACATAGCATTCAACACTTCTAAAATCTATTAATTTAATATATGAACCATAAGACCAGGAAACATTTTGCATATAAAAACCCACAGATGAGGCGATACAAATGCTTAAGACCAAAAACTGGCCGTTTTACATTCACAAAGAAAGTCACTTCCTACACCTTCCTCCAATAGGATCTGCTACAGCAATGACAGAACAACCGGCCTGAAGAGAGGTGACAATTTCAGCCTTTGATATATTGATGCTCTGCTGCTCCATTGCCTCATGAATGGTTACCCCGGTATAAAGAAAATATTGTCAACCAAAAAAAGTAATAATTAAGATAGAAGATACCTTAAAAGCACAGATACAAGATACACATGCTTACCTATTTTGATCATTCATCAATGAGGCATAACCCTCTATCAGCCAGAACAAGAGCCCCCCTTCTAGGGTCCACTCTTGTGTGACTGGGTCCTTGTGCACTGCAGCTGTCATACTCACCCTCTTCATTGTCATCATCTTATAATCCAATAGGAGAATTAGTAAATGAGTTACAATTGTCCATTACAAAAAAGAATTATTGATATCGTATTCTTGCTATAAGAAAGAAAAAAACCTCAAAAGGATCATCATCTGTTGAGTCAGTCATAGGAACATCCCCTCTAGAGTGCCCCCTCAGCGATCTACCAGGTGAACTCTGCATTACATCAGTATCATCAAACTTTCTTGGGGCGGTAGAATGCCTGAAATCAGCTCCAGCTCTTTTTGAGGGTCTATAGTTATCATCAGTATCTATAATTTTAAACAAAAAACATGTAATAAGTATAACCAATTATTCGATAAAATTCAGAGGTGCCAAAGGGAAGGATGAAACCAATATTCACAAGTTTAGAGACTAAAAACTGGGACAGATGATGTGAAGTCTTGTAAAAAGATGGACCTCATGTGAAGTCAAAATGAAGTCTTGTACTGTTGTTTCTCATGTGAAGTCAAAATGGATCCCAGAAGTTACAGATACTTAAGGTATTCTGACAAGCCTAAAGATAACCTTTTTATCCAATTTTCTCGAATAAATGTTAGATTTGATTGTCTTAATAGCATTTATTCTTAAACTTGGAGTGCAAATAAGAAGAAATGATTCTGTTATTACAGGGGATGCTCCTTTGGTAGTAATGTAGCTCCTCCCCTAGGAGCAAAGGTGAGTAGTAGCATCTCAATATCATGGACATTGAAGCTGTATTTCATTCTCTAAGTCAGAATGGCTTATTTGACCAAAAATATTTCCCTGCTCTTAATTTTTCTGTTCCCCAACCAGAAGTACAAGAAATGGAGAAAACCCACAATTTGCAAAGCTCCATAATTACCCCAAATGTTTCCTCTTTTTCTACTTTCTCTCATCATTGACCAATCTCAAATAGCCCCCAGTAAGCCACCAGAGATTCTGCAATATTCTTATTGTTATTGCAAGTTCTGATCCATACAAGACAATCAACCAGTACCAGTTTAGACTTCTTATAAAAACATGTTAAAAATTTTCACAACTTGAAGCCATGAAATTTCAAAAGCTACGTTCACCCTATGGCTAAGTCAACTAGTTGAAAGGGCAGTGGAGCATGCCTCATGACAGCAGTGACCAAGTGGGTTCAAATCCTTGATCAAGCCTCAACAGTCTACTCTCTTAGCTTATATAAGTCTACTGTTTCCAGAGAGGATTGCTGAGTGAAAAGCTTAATGATATGCTATTATACTAAAATCCTATCAAATTGACCAAATATCACAAGCAATTTTCTAAAACTGTTTCTTGGTGTACGTCCCAACTTTTTTAATCTTGCATCAATTCTTAAAAGCCCAAAAAAAAAAAGACTAGGATGTGAAAACATATTGTTAGGTTTTAGTGTAAGCAGTTTTTCTGATGAAAGAAAATCGATTCAGTGCAATAGGATAATGTATACAAGAAGCTGACTAAGAAAGAAAAAGTCATAGCTGGTGAACTATACCGACTATCAACAATTTTTTAATGTTTTTAATTGAAAGCAACCAGTGGAAGTGCTTTTACAGCATAAGGTACAGATAAGTAGGACAACAATATGCAACCATGAACAAAGGTCTAGCATGCTAAAGAATTTAAAAGAATCAACCATTGCAAATACATATAAGCCACGAGTATAATTATAGAATGAAAAAGCTTAGGCACTGACCTCAAGTAAAAACCTTGGAACCATAGCTTTATGATGCAATTCAGGTTAACATTACTATCTGAAACATCAAAATAAAATGGTGGTTTTGCATTTGCATCCCATCCAGTGATTGTGCCTCCAGCTTTTTCATATGGTTTGTCAAAAATTTCTTCCCATGTATTTTTGGTTTCTTCTATAAATTCTTCCTTCACAGCATCCCATGCTCCAGTTACCTGTCCCATGTGATCTTCCAGCTCTTCAATATCAATAGAATATATGGTTGGATAGCTCTAACAAATTGAATAGAAAAAGTAAACAAGATAAGATATATTCATTTTAGTAGTATCACTATAATGAATATATTCATTATAGGCAGAGTGACCATTTACCCGGTACATCACTCTCCAATATAATTCTTCAACAGATCAGTGATTCTCTTCACTTAATAGTAACAGTAACCTTTTATCAACTTATCAAGAAAAACTCCTTCGGAACAACAAAAACAATGGCTGCTGTCAATTCCGGATATGCACGCTAACAAGCATAATGATGCACAGCTCAAACATTTAACTTAATTGCTCCTCTTCTTGGTGATATTACTTTTATCAAAGTTAACAATCCCTATTAACAAAGCTCAAAGTTTAAACCCCATAAATGAAGGATACGTACCATGAGATGGGTTTTGAGACAGATTGGGAAAATGAACATCACTACATACTAGCCGCAACCCTGACTTCATCTCCCTCTGCTCGATTATCATTCCAGAGCTGGAAAGATTGAATTCAACGGATTCCAGAGTTGCGATTACGCTCGATTTTGCCACAGCTGGAATCGCAGAGAAGCTCAGACAGTCGACGGAGTGTTAAATGAAAGAAATGAGGAAAGAGTCAAGCTCATCTCTAATTACATGGGAGAGTTTTTTAATTTTTAAAAATGCTCATCCTATTAAAAATATATAAATTTATAATAAAATATATAATATATGTTAGTATTAGATTTATAAAAAAAAATTTTTTAATTATCTTGAATTTATGCATAGTTTTAATTTAGTGAAATTTTGGCTTGTAATTGGTTTAAAATTTTCATTTCACTATAATGATATGAATGTGTTAAAAATTATTTTTCTTAATTTGGGACAAGCTTTGTTCCCAAATTGATTTTTTTTATTAAATCAAAATAAGTTGATACTATATTGACTAATAAGTATTGATTATTATTTTATAACTTAATTAAAATCTCTCGATTCCTAATTATATGTTATTTGAATTCATTTTTATTGACCCTCTAATATAAGTCATTTATCACATTTAATATATATTTTTACTCATTATTTCCATTAGTACAAAAATGCCTTTATAAAACATTTCTTTATTAATGTTCATGTTAATATGGACAGCTTTGAAAAAAAATATATACATATTGCCAATATCACTATTTAGTGACTTAAAAATGTAAAGGGAGTATATAATAATTATATATTGTTACCAGTAATAGTATTTGTTGTCTTGAAAAAGACAATATTAGATTAGGATTTTTAAAACAATATATATTATTAATTTATAACTTAATATGTAATATGTATATATTATAGCAATTACTTATATTTATTCTTTTTAAAAAATTAGTATTAAACAATAAAATAAATATTATTATCTATCTACAACTTTCATCTTCCCTCCCTTACCTTAAACAGAAAACAGAAGAAGAAAAGAAAAAAAACCCGCGAGAAGTTTTTGGCTCCCGTTTCACAAGCAGAGACCGTGCTCAACAGTTCGGATTGTCGAGATCACCGGGGAACAAACTTAAAGAAGCCTGCGGCACGACCACCGCCGATGAATTTTGAGGACTAAGATAATCATGTCATCTGAATCCCTATCGTTCAAGAACACACGAGGTATTCTCTCAAAGAACCCATTCTCCTTTTTTTTTTTCCTTTCTTTTTTGCTCAATGGTCGATCCTTGAACCCACAATGTGTTTTCAAATTTATTCACCAAATGGGGGATATTGCATTCACCGTAGGCTTATTTAATTGTTGCTTGATCTTCGATTCTACAAATCCCTTTTTTAAGTGGGCATGACATCGATCATAAACTTTGGCTTGAGGATCGAGTCTCATGTTGTTATAACTTACCATAATTATTTGTCTCGCTTTAGCCTTTCTGATCCAAATTCATTGTCCTTTGATAGTGCACCACTCTGAGGGTTCAATGCAAAAGATATGACATCTGTAAACTGCTGCACTTGTATCCACTTGATTAACCATAGAGGATGATCATTACAGTAACCAAGTGTTTCTTTTCCATAACTCATCTATAGAGACTTTTATCAAATTTAACTGGAAAACAACTTGCACCTTAAAAAGTAATAATTATGTTCCATACTTATTTTTTCTTTTGCACTAATGGGGTACTTGCAGGATCTAATCCCTACTTTTGGATTGCGCATTTTCATTTTTATCCAAATTGAACTAGTAATTTTTTATTTATCCAAATCTTCAAAACATTTCATAATTACTCATATTTAAAACTAACTTTTCATTCTATACTCATTTTGACTTTTAATTAATAAAAAAACATCAAAACAGAACATTTATTCTCCTTTAATATGTATTACTATCATACCTCTTAGCATTGAACACATCCAACCTAACCCAACTACCTGTAAAATGAATTAAAGAAACTACAACTAACATCATTCATTTAATCAAAAGTTTTGAACCATAGCTAAGAAAATTGCTTAAAGAACCATTCCTTTATAGGAGAGAAAGAAAAAAACCAACTTTTTATTATGTTTGGTTGTTGATTTTCATTTTTCGAAATCAAGAAGACGCAGGTAAGGGTGTTCAAAGGTACATTGTTCGGTTTCTTTTTTTGTTTTTTTTTTTCTGTGGTGTTTGGAAGCCTGGGTTTGTTCATTCTGTGATGTTTATCTGAGAGGAGGAAGGAAGGAAGGTGGGATTGTAGAGATTTCCGTCGAAGTGACGAGATTGCGAGATTTGAGAGGGGACTTTCGAGACACAGATAGGGGATTTCGAGACACACGTCTGGACTTTCGAGATCGGGGATTTCAAGACACAAATATTGGGTTTCGAGACATAGCGTAGAAATGGATTAGATGAGGATTGCTATTCACGAGGGTTCTCTAGTTAGAAGGGTGCCTGCACTAGTCGTACCATCCGATGTGAACTATGAAGATTTGAGAAGAACTATGGCAAATTCGATGAAGATTGACTTAAATCAATTTAACATGCAAATGTCAAATGCTTCTAAATTTTGTGATGGAAGTATGAAATTAATAGAGATCTTAGACATGTGTGACATCATGTATTTGAAAGGGGAAGGGGATCCTAAAGTTGTCGTCGTGAACCAAAATTCAAAGGACTTACGAGGGTGGCATCAGTGGTGATATTGGCGGTAATTGTCCATCCGGTCCAAATGATCATAAAATGCCAAGATTTATTGATACAAATGATGAAGCGGGGACATTCTGATATATTTGCACAGAAGATGATGACAATGGTGACAACAATGAAGAATATATTCACAGCGTTGCTGTTGATGATGATGACAATGGTGACAACAATGACAATGACGAAAACGTCCACGATGGGATGTGGTAAGTGATTCCATTCGAACAATTTATACCTGATCCTTTTACTCACTTTGCAAACATGGTTTGGCATGACTACGAAGAGGTGCATTTTTTAGACGACGATATTGTTCCACCAGTGGGTTTTATTGGAAAGGATGTAGTCTTTAACAATAAGGATGAACTAGTAGCAGCAGTCGGTGAATATTCACTCAATAACCAATTTCCATATCACGTGGTACGTTCGGATAAGAGAAGATTTAAGGCAAAGATTGTACTTTCATGATACGTGCAAATTGTAGAGTTGCATGCCAGATTTGGGTTATTTACATGTTTGTCTCGACTCACACCTATATCCAAAATGTACAATGAAGCTAAAACGGGAATGTAAGTTCAACAACGATTGGTCGTATATATGCCGGTAAACTCGCCGATGAGAATCACACCCCCAAAAATATGATTCAAGACATGTGGGAGAATTATGGTATGAAGCTCGGATGCACCAAAGCCTAGCGATCTTTACAGCGTGCTAACGACATAGCCTATGGAACTCCAAAAACTTATATAGACAGCTACCGTCATACCTCCACATGTTAAAGCATGTAATGTCGAGAACGGTGACCAATATATGTATGTGAGATGAGCACTTTCTGAGTTCATTCTGTGCACTTGGTCCTTCGATTGAAGGTTTCAAGTTCATAAGGCCTGTAACTGTCATAGACACAACACACTTGAAAGGTATGTGTGAGGAAAAAATTTATGCAACTGTCTGTGCAGATGGAAATGCGAAAACTTTTAACCTTGCTTTTGGGTTTGGCGAGGAGGAGGGCAACGATTCATGGGAGTAGTTCTTGAGAAGATTGAGGATTGCATATGGATTGCGGGATAATTTGGTTATTGTATCTGATTAGCACAAAGGCATACTACGTGCAGTAAGGACAGTATATCCTGAGGTTCCACATGCCTTCTGCTATCGACATCTAAAGGAAAACTTAAAGACAAAGTGCAAAAATCCTTAAATTGCACTCCGTTTTAAAAATGCGGAATATGCCTATGACAAGTAGATATGTGACCTCTACTTTGGAGACATTAAAGAGATGCACTCCAAAGTTCATCGTTGGTTGGATGTTGAGGTAGGATGTCCGGGTTGGTCACGTGCATATTGTCCAAACAATCGCTACCACCAAATGATGAGCAATATCGTGGAGTCCTTCAACCAGGCGATCAAGAAAGCTCGAAAATTGCCCATTACATCTGCACATGAGTGTTTTAGGAGTTTGTGTTAGGCTTGGTTTAACAAATGTAGGGAAGTAGGAGCTACAATGCCAGATATTATCACCAAGCGGGAGGTGGAAAGAATTGAGGAGGAAGTTGTGAAGGTCGACCTTGAAAGGCTGCAAACTACATCCATTCAGGATAGAGAGGAATATGTTGTAGGAAATCCACCAAAGGAAGCTAATGTTCTGCTGAATATCCTCCAAAAGACCTGTGGATGTCAGGGATGGGAAGTGGAAGATATATCTTGCAAACAAACCATTGTTGTTGCTAGGTAAATTTTTGGTCTATTTCCTTACTTATCAGCTAAATTTAGAAGGTCCATTCGAGGCATTAGTTGTCCATTCGAGAGACAAGGGATCCATTAGAGATTTGAGACACTAATACCTCGATTCGAGACAATAGAATCTAGATTTGAGACTCTAGAATAGAGATTCGAGGTACGAGATTTGAGATTCGAGAAAATAGAATCAAGATTCGAGACCAGTGTGATCCCTTCGAGACCCAAGTCTTCCATACGAGACCCAAGCTTGTCTGTAAGAGATTCGAGACCATTGTGATCCATTTGAGACTCATGTCTTCCATTCGAGACCCAAGTCTTCCATTCAAGACCCAAGTCTTCCATTCAAGACCTATGTCTTCCATTCGAGACCCAAGCTTGTCCATTCGAGATTCGAGACCCAATCCTTCCTTTTTTTTTTGTTTTTTTTTTTTGGATTCTATAAGCATGTAATTAGAGATTTCCACAACTCATTTAGCTTAATTCTTTTTTATATAGAAAATGTTGTTCATTACTACAGTCTATGTCTTGATCATTCATTTGAAAAAGAAAAATTGAGGATGGCATATGCACCATCAATATAGCTTGTGCACTTGTGTTCGTCTTTGAATTCAATTGCAGGTATGGATGATGTGGTCGTCAATCCTCCCACTGGAAGAAGGTCTGTTGGAAGACCACAAGAGGCCCACTTTCTCTCTCGGAACGAACAATACCGTCGAAGGAAAATGTGCTCCCTCTGCAAGAGAAAAGGTCATAATCGTGCCATCTGTCCAAATGCTCACAACACAGAAGAAAATGATCAACATCCCAAAGAAAATGATCCAACAACGATTGACTTAAATCATGAAATGCCCATATCTGATATGAATTCCACACAACAATCTTTCGGGACAAATTTTGTTAATGTTCATGTCAATATGTCTGTGGAGGGTGTATATTTTTATCTCGGCAATATCAATGTTCAAAGGGTTCATAACATGTAAATGTTATTATTTTAAGAAATAGTGAATTTGAAGTTTAATTTAAATTGCATTTTTGTCATTAAATCAAGGTCACAATCGTCTCTAACTTGTATACGGATGGATATATATATTATAAAATAGGCTTCAAACAATTTTTTAGCGCATGAAAAAGTATGATTAAAATCCTTTTTGCCAAATTAGAACTCAAACTATACCCTTTTGCATTTAGGTTTCTAGAGTTTTTTTTAGCCAAATTAGGTCTCAAACTATACCCTTTTTGCATTTAAGTTCCTAAAGTATTTTTTTGTCAAAGTAGGGCTCAAACTATACCCTTTTTGAAATTTTGGTCCATACAGTTTTTTTTTTTTTTACCAAATTAGGACTTAAACTATACCCTTTTTGCATCTAAGTCCATAAAGTATTTTTTTGCCAAATTAGGACTCAAACTATACCCTTTTTGTCAAAAAAAAAAAAAAAAAGAGTATAGTTTGTGTCCTAATTTGACAAAAAAAAAATACTTTAGGGACCTAAATGCAAAAAGGGTATAGTTTGAGTCATAATTTTGTTAAAAAAAAATTTAGGGACCTAAATGCAAAAGGATATAGTTTGAGTAATAATTTGGCCAAAAAAATACGTTAGAGACTTAAATGCAAAAAAAGATATAATTTGAATAATAATTTGTCCAAAAAAAAATACTTTAGGAATCTAAATGCAAAAAGGTATAGTTTGACTTTTGGGTAAAGATTGAAGAAACGAAGAAGAAAAAAATATTTTTTCATTCATATAATATAAAAACAAAAAAAAAATTTACATTGCATAACTATATTATTTACAATATAAAGCAAAAAGAAAAAAGAAAAAAAAAATTTACAAAGCCATCTCTTATCTGCTAAACCGCAGCATGAGCCAGGCCATCTCATCCCTAATGTACTGTGCCATAGAGGTCATAAAAGGCAATTGGGGCATCTCCTTAAGATGCCCTCTCATCAGCTATGACATGGAATAACACATATAGGCATCGCAGTTGGTTGTCTCAAGCTGAATAGGGATGGAATGCATTGAGCTCTCAGGCAGGTCAAGCAAAACTGCGATAAAGGTCTCGATCGGGAAACTACCTGTCTTGTCATAAAATCTGACCTAAGGGTGAGCAGCAGTCGATTAACCGAACCGAATCGACTCGACCCGACGTGAAACGATTTGAAATGGGTTGGGTTTTTCAGTTAATGGTTCGGTTTGAAACCGAACCGAATTATACTTGGGTTGGATTCGGTTGGATTATAGGAATGAGAAAAAATCGTCGGTTAACCGACGGTTTTTTTACTATTACAGGCTTCAATTATTGTAATGTGTAGTCTTAGCTCGGTGGTAGAATGCTTGACTTTTGTTGAAGTAATCCAGGGTTCGATTCCCACAAGTATTATTTTGAATTTTTTTTTTCTTCTAAAATTATTCTTTTCGTTCAACTACCGCTTTCTTTTCAACACCAATATATTTTTTTCCCATTATTTGTAATTTATATTTTCATTTTTTGAAATAATAATTTTTTAAATTCTTTTAATTTTAATTT
>JAOXNR010000995.1:0-10429 GCA_028571225.1 Parsonsia alboflavescens
AAGGAAAGGAAACTTCAAGTTTCTGATTTTTGGTTTCAACTTCTATATCTCCTATGGCTGAAACAAGAGCCTTTATAGAGTTCTAAAACCCTAAGCTAAACTTAACAAAAAGTGTAGAAAAAATACAAGAAGAAAGGATGAAAATCGGGACCAAAACGCAGAGCTTTGAAAAAAAATCTTGCACTGTTCATGGGCTGCTACAGTGACCGAGCTACTGTAGTAACCGAGTTGCTACAGTGCCCGCCGGATGCTGCACCGGATACCTTCTGGAATCGTCGCCAAAGCTGCTTTGCTTGATCCGGCGCCGGATGGAAGTGATCAGGCACCGAATGTTCTGTTTTTCTAGCTTTATTTCTTCTTCATTTGCCCCTTGGTTCCATGCTTTATCTTGGCTTCAATTTGTCCTTCCTTTATCCTCAAGCCATACTCTTCACTGGAATGCATCGTTGTATCTTCCTCAAAGTTTTGGATTGAACTCGCATTTCATAGCTTCAAGTCTTCCGTTTCATCTCCAATTTTTCTCCTCTCAAGCATGGCTTTGAAGTTGATCCGTTCTTCCTTGTATTGGACAATTCCATCAATGTCTTCATCGTCCTACTCAAGATATTCATAGCCTCATTGAGTAGTGTCCTTAGATATCCATCAACCATAAGCATTTCCAGTACCTTATTGTTTCACATATGACTCCTTGACCAACTCAAAATATATGAAAGCTTTAATGAGACTTGTAGAAGTATAAGACTCTCAAAACATGGAATCATTATGCCTAGGAATTTCAACAATGGTGTCTTGTTCATAAACATTATAAGCACTTCCACAATCATACTTAGCCGTAGAAATCATATTTTCATGCTCATGATTCAACGATCTATCACCAAGTGTAGAGATAAAAGTGTACCAGTTTAACATTGCACTCATCACCTTGTTGTTCTAGCCTTTCTTCAACTTGTTTAGGCCTTCAAAATCTTGAAAATTTAGATACAAAAATTGTAGAAAATGAATGGTCAATGTTAGAAATGGGTCTAGAAATTGAGGCATCTTTGCTTCTCACTAAGGAACTCTCATTCTCTCTTTCTTTTGCATAACAACTCTCTTTCTCTTCACTCATTTCATTTCTCTCATACTCATGTTCTTCTTCAAGTTCACTCTCATTCTCATCTTTCATCTCACTTTGCCTCTCAGGATCTTTCTCACTCTCATGCTCTTCTTTTTCTTTTCTCTCTTGTTCTTCTTTCTTCACAAATGAAGTCTCTTCTTTCATTACATGGGACTCTTTTCTCTTTCGCTCTTCGTAGTATACTCTCATGTTATCTAGAAATAGCTTTTGATCCATGAAGGCCTCATGTAATGTCAAAGATCCCAAGTTGACCCTCCTTCCATCATCCTTGAAAGTGTACTTGTGCTTGCAATCATCATATGTAGCTCTTCTATCAACTTGCCAAGGTCTCCCCAGCAACAAATGAGTTGCTTGAATAGGAATCACATCGCAAAGCACTTCATCCTTACACGTCAATAGGGAAAAGGTTATTCTTACTTGCTTATCATCTAAAACCTCTTCACCCTCATTCAACTTTTGTATCTTATAAAGGTTTGGATGGTTCTCACAATTAAGCTTCAATCTATCAACCACATTGATGCAAGAACAATAACGAATACAACGACTAACCAGAAACAATAGCTTGAAATTTGTAAAAACTATCCAGTTTTTAGTTTAACGATAAAAGTCAGAAATTATGACAGTTTTTAAAAACCTATTTGTATCTGAAGACAAATGTGAAATATATAACCTAAAACCAAACCTAATCCTAATCGGAATTAATTAAAGGAATTCTACTCAAATTAATAAAAAGAATTCTAATTGAAATTAATAAAAAGAATAATAATCGGAATTAATTAAAAGAAACCTCATCCGATTCGGAAATAACAAACAACAAAATTATGAAAAATACCCATAGAACATAAAAAGCCTAAAAGTCCATCAAAATGATCCCAGATGGCCTAAAACTGTATTAGGCCATAGTGTGGCTATGGGTTTTACCTATTGGGCTGTTTCCAGCTGCTTAGCAAAATTTGACCCCGTTCAGAGCTCAAGCCAGCCTACATTTTCCTCCCTGGCTGGGAAAAGATTTGCCCTCGAATCTAATTCGTCTCCAGCCTGACAAGGTGCTGCCCTTGCTTCGACTGCCTGCTGACCGTGGCCTGGCTAGCATCGGTCTGGCCTTGGCTTTTCCTGGCAAACTCTTTGTCTTTCCAGTGACTATTCTAGAATCATTCCGGCAACTTCTCCGGTCTTTCAACTAACTATTACCTTAGAAATCTTGATTTTCATATCGAAATTCTGGAAAGAAGATTGTTTGCCAGGTTGTTCTACTCGATTACATCCCTGGTTCAAAATCCCAAACGGATTGACGTCTCGCCCCTCATCTTCAGATTCAATGTCTAATTATGCCCCCTCCTTAGTCTGTACGTCCAACCTAGACTGTGCTAATTGCCGCTCCAAGTCTTGGATCCACCTTCTCTATTCTTCATTTTCGTTTTCTTGCAGGTCTCATTGGCGAGGCTGTTCGTCTTCCTCAGGAACAACTCCACATCCCCTTCCAGCATGACACCGTCCACGAACACCAGCACGAATCCGTTTAGCCATTGATTCAAGCAACCTGTGCTCTGATACCAACTGATGCAAGAACAATAATGAATAAAACGACAAAACAAAAAGAATAGTTGGAAATTTGTGAAAACTATCTAGTTTTCAGTTTAACAACAAAAGTAAAAAACGATCACATTTTTTAAAAGCCTGTTTGTATCCGAAGACAAACGCAAAATATATAACCAAAAACCTAACCTAATCCTAATTGGAATTAATTAAAAGAATCCAACTCAAAATTAATAAAAAGAATCCTAATCTGAATTAATAAAAAGAATCCTAATCGGAATTAATAAAAAGAAACCTAATCCGATTCAGAAATAACAAATAACAAAATTACGAAAAATACCCATAGAACATAAAAAGCCCAAAAGTTCATCAAAATGATCCCGGATGGCCCAAAACTGTCTTAGGTCATAGCTTAGCTATGCGCTTTGTTCATTGGGCCGTTTCTAGTCGTCCAGCCAAATTTGAGCTCATTTCGAGCTCAGGCTAGCCTACATTTTCTACATATCGGCTTACAAAGTTCACATCATTCTCATGATCAATTATCAAACTACTTATTTTCTCAAACATGAAGCATCTTGCAAGAAATAAGGTTTTTCTTTGGTTACCTACTTCATGAAATGTCATTTGATCAACAACTTTCTTCACTTCATTAGAATTCACTTGCATTTGCACTTTGTCAAAACTTTCTTGAAGACCCATTGCAGCTTTCTCTCCATTGATAATTGAGGTCTCTTCCCTTTAGGGTTCCAAGCTCTCCCACGTTGGATAATAAGAAGTTTTATGGAAATCTTCATTATACTTAGTTGATGAAGAAGTGGCATAACTTGAACTTTCATAAGATCTTCCATTTGATGACTTCCTTTTCTCCAAGTTTCTTTCAACTTGGTGGGCCATGTGTGCCATCTCATCAAGATCAACAAAAATTTGTTGTTCTACTATTTCTTTAATCTCCCTTCTCAATCCTTAGAGAAATATGAGCATTGAAGCTTCTTTATCCTTTTTAATGCTAGTCCCTTTCATGGCAATCTCCCTTTGTTTGACGTTGTCCCCAACACTCTTGGAACCTTGAGAAGTGGATATGAACCTATCCTTCCATGGCCTCTCCTCAGCTTCAAAGTCATAATAGTCATCATTATCATAATACTCCATATGCTCATGTCTCCTTCTAGAATGATTTACTTGATGGTTTTTTCTTCTAACTCCTCCATATGGCACATACTCCATAGCAGAACAAGGTTGAGATTTCTCTCATCTTTCTCAATATTATGATGCTTGAGATGATGGTTTAGCCATGATGTACGAATATATGTTTTCATATAATAGAGATCAAAGAGCTACCTTAGCATTGAAGGACTCATGGTTGCCACCATGTGAAGTTATTAGAAGATTCAAGTCACTGAACTCAAAAGTATAGAGTTCTACTCTTCAAGTTCAAGATTAAAGATGGAGATTCAAGAAGGAACTCAGAGAATGGATTGAAATTCAATTACAAGCACTTATACTATAAGTATAAGGTTGATGCTTCATGGAAGAGGAAGTTCTTGTTATCTTTGAAAGTGGCCTTGGAAGTTCATGAGAATATCTTTGTAGAATACAAGCTTGACTTGAGGTTCATATGCAAAGACTTGTATTTCAAGTTCAAGAACGAGGATGAAGAAGGCAAGGATGGCATTGATGCAAATCAAAGATGAACAACTTGAAGATGATGCCATGTTTTGATGTGATTTCCTTGTAGGTTAAAGCTTATATTTTCACACAAACAAGCAAACCAAATCAATGTAAAGAAAAAGGACTCTTCAAAGATTTGTTTTTGGGAGATTAGGAAGACCATTCTAGAATAATCCACAACAACCAACCTCTTGATTTGTAAAGACAACTCAATACCTCACCCGAAGTGATTGAGAGCCCCAAGGTTTAGTGACTTAGAAAACTAACGAGGAGGTTCTAAGAACACTAGACAAAAGATCAAGTTTAATCTTGTGTAAAGGAACCTTCATTATACTACTAAAACCCTAAGTTAACTTAACAAATGTATTAGAGAAATGGCTGCAAAATTACAAGAAGAAAGACTAAAAATCGGGTATTTTTAATTACTGTTCACCCAAATTACTGTAGCTACAGTACCTACACCGGATCTTCTTTTGAAATTTTCCAGAAAACTTGAAATTGCCTCCTTTTTTCACAGTTTCTTCCATGCTTCACCTGGGCTTCAATGTGCACTCTTTGTATACTTGAACTATGGTCTTCTAGGCACATTTCCAAGCTTTCCAACTCCTTAAATGAACTTTCAATGTCACAAACTAGGAACAACTTCTTTGTTGGCTCCATTTGATCAAGTGTAGATATCTTCATCATTGCTTCATGATCACATAGTTCTTCCTTGGGTTCATCACTACAAACATTGCTTCTTTCATCTTCAAAGTGTCAAGCTTATACTTGAAGTGAATGTCTTTATATGTGTGAATCAACTTCTTTATCTTGTAAATCTTCAATCCATTCATTGAATCTCCCCTCGAAGCTCCATCTTCTTTATAATTGAACTCGAATCTTCTCATCTCCACATTTGGTAGCTTCCATAAGTTCTCCAATCTTTTGTTAGTTTCTTGATATCTATCATGTTTCATGTAGCTAAGCTTGTAGATCATGTAAAAGTTGAAGAGCTTCGTATGGTAATCAAGATTGAAGACTCACATGACATTTTAGAAAACAACCTGAGGCCCAATCAAAGCATGGAACAAAGGGTGAAAGAAGCTTGGATGATTTGAAAATGTTGCAACCAAGGCCTGCTACAGGGAGGCTTCAAATAGATGGAGATACCAGATGTACGGTGCCCTATCCTAATGTGATCTCAAATTTGAAAGGAATCTTCATTCAGCAATCAATTCAATACATACCTAATTTGTGATATACCTAAGAAGTCATACAAGAGGTTCAAGCTAGAACCATTAACCATAATGTCTTCCAATATGATCTAATGGATTGAATCCCTTCAATTCAAGTCAATTACCCTAGCCAAGCATTGAAGATCTCAAGAGTTTCACTAAGAACCATAGATGAGCTATTAGAGGAACACTCAAGAAAAGAGGTGTTTAATCTAAAAGGATTCTCTCAATCATTTGAAAATCTTGCAAATTACAAATAGAGAGCTATTTATAGTTTCAACTCTAAGAAGCCCTAAGAAGGATTAAAGAGTTGGCTAACCATCTAAACTACCTTAAAACACCAAGAAAAGTCATTGAAATTAAGTGGAATCATCCAAAAAGAGTCAAGATCGCATTGAGATAAAGCAGGGGGAGGGCTGTCAAGCGCCTGATCAAAATGTGACCATCACCGGATGCAGAGCCAGATGGCTACTGGAAATTACAGTGACCATCTGGTGCTAATGTCCGATGCTGGCCTGTTTATTGTAGAGCCCCAGATGGTGCTCTTTTGTGCCATTCGGTGGTTGATCATGCCATCTCCGCTCCACATTTGTTTTGCACCGTGCCAACTTCTTCTAAAGCCTTCCAAGGCTCTTCAAGATTACCAAAGCTACCAAGGGCTTGTTCCTTGATTGTACACTCCTCATTGATCTCTTCTATCATCCATAACTTGAATTCCTTAATTGGTTGCTTTTCATCCATTAGTAGTTGTTCTTCACAGATTGTTGGGAAATCAGGCAACTCCTCCCTCCGTTGCACAAATGTGATCAATGCTTCTTTCATCTTCAAAGTATCGTTCTTATGCTTGAAGTATTGATCTTTGTACAAGAACTTCCAATCATTGTTAAGATCGTCTTCATTGGACATCATAAGTTTTTCAAGTTCTTGAACAATCTCCAACAAGTCTTTCTCCATTCTTGATCTTCCAACCATGTATTTGAAATACAAACTATTGTACATAATCTCCTTCTTTTCATAAGCATCTTCATGATCGATATAGGTCTCATCTTTAGTATCGTTGCCCTTGAATTGTAAACCTTCACATTTGAAGCCGAATAGATTGATTCTCCTAAGTTCTTCATATGAGTTCTTCTAGGAATTCTCCGATGCTATGCATGCTCTTTGATCTCCATCATTCCCCTCACCTCGAATGGATTCATCTACATCAAAAAGAGAATGATCACTAACATGGATTGAAGATTCAAAAGAATACTTACTAAGTAACTTCAAGTCATCCTTCATGCAACATAGAACTTGATAATGCCTTACCATACCCTTCTTTAGGGGTGATGGTCTCTCTTTGATAGATATGTATTCCTTCTCTCCTTCAAAAAGCTCATTAGAAGAAAAATCATGGACAAGGAATACAAGGCATTTAAAGTAACAAAGAAACAAGGTTCTATCGTTTAAAGCAAAAGACATAAATCTCATTGGTCTATGACCTCATAAAACATGATATAAAAGTTCTCAAGTCTTGCATTAAAGCACAATAAACTCTATACATAATCCCTTAACATAGCATGTACATGTCCACCATCAAAAGCATTAAATATATGTATAGAAGAAAGAAGTAAATACTCTTCACTTATGCTAAATCTCATCAAATTATTAGGATGGATATCATTATGCTTCTCTAAAAATAGGGGATATGTCAAAGATTTCCAAAATCTCATCATATCTCTATTCATGGCATAAAACATAATCCAAATCATCAAGTAGTTCCACCAAACATGCCAAATAGAGACTAAACACATAGATAGTTCATATATTTTACCTTAACTAAAGATCAATTTCTCTTCAAGATATTGATATACCCTATCACAAGAATTCAACAAATATACTCCCACAATCATTGATTTCCTTTTCATGTGTAGTCCTACAACATGCTTTTTAAAATAGATATCTCAGGACTAAGGACTACCATAGGTACTCTCAAAGGTAATTTCATGACTCTTAAGATTCAACAAACCAAAGAATTCATCATGCTTAGAAAACTCAAGAACATGTAAAGTACCTTCTTTAGCCATTATCATGAAATTCACAAGCCGATTCATAAATTTCCAACAAATAATGACTTTCAATAAGCTTGGACTTTCTTCTGACATCAACAACTAAATAGATTTCAATCAAGATAATCAATGACTTAGAATCAACAAAGAATAAACACATGAGACCATAAAGATAGAAGTTTGAATCAAGGATGGTAACATCAAATATCCACAATAATCGATCATCCAAAACAAACTTTGAAATTTCAAAGTCATTCAAATATCTCAATTCATAAGAATATGATTCCATGTTATTCCCATGACTATAAATTATCAACAATTCACACATAGAATCCATTGGCTTGAATATAGCATTTCCACCAAACAAAGAATAATCATGCTTATAAACTTCATCATGTATGACTTGTCTTGACACATCAAACAAATAGTTACAAGCATATTCTTTCACAAACTCAAAATCCATAAAAGCTGTCATTAAACTCAAAGAAGTATAAGACATGCTTTCTCTAAATAAGAAATCGTCATGATCAAGAAATTTCACTATAGCAACTTGCCTATGAACATCATAAGCATCTCTAAACTCACACTTGGTCATAGAAAGCAATCTTTCATGTACAAATTTCAACCAACTATCACCAAGTGTAGAGATAAGAGTGTACCACTTTAACGTAGCATTCATCTCCAGTTTGTCATTTTCATCCATCATCTTATTTACTCCTTTAGAAAATTGAAAATTAGGAACAAGACAACTAGATAAGGAATGGTCAACGTTAGAAATGGGGATAAAATCCTCTTTGCTCTTTTTGAGAACCAAGGCACTGTCATTCCCTCTTTCTTTTTCATGAAAGCTTTCCTTTTGTTCACTCAAATCTTGCCTCTCAAAGACACTCATCTCTTTTCTCTCTATGACACTCCCATTTTTCATCTCTTTCTCTTCTTCTTTTCTCTCATACTCTTTTTCTCTCTCAAGCTCTCTCTCATTTTTCACCTTATGTTCTTTCCTTCTAATATATTCCTCCATCTTTTCCATTATTACATCAATCTTTTGTGTTAGCTTCTTTAAGGTCTCCATATGTTCATGCTCTTCAAGAAGAGTCTCGTTTTCAACACCTTGCTTCCCTTGATTGTGAGTCTCTTGATTTTGCACTTTTTCACCTAGCTTGGTCTTCATTTCTTGCCCCTTGGGAATGGATTTTTCTTAATTTGAACAAGCTCCTTGCACCTTAGATGTTGAAGAAGGGCCATAAGTTGAGTTTTCATAAGACTTCCCATGTGTTATCTTCCTCTTCTTCAATTGTCTTTCAACTTGAATGGCCATGTGAACCATATCTTCAAGATAGTCACAGTAGTAAGGCTCAACTAATTCCCAAATATCTTGATTCAAGCAACTGAGAAATCTAGTCATTTTGTCTTTTTCATACTCTACTATGTTAGTTCTCACCAATGCAATCTTCAACTCTTCATGGCACTCTTTCACATCCTTGGAACCCTGAGTAACAACCATGTAGTAGAGCTTTGGTGCATATGTTTCCCTCATATATTTCCTCAATCCTTCCCATGTTGTAATATATACTCCAAGTATTCTTTGATATTTCGAATCTTCTTTCCACCAAGCCAAGGCTTTGCTCTGAAGGCCATTAACAACTAGCTCCATCTTTTGTCCCTCCAAGTAGTCAAGCTTTGTAAACACAAGTTCTACCTCTATTTCCCAAGCAAGGTAAACTTCCGATTCAGTTGTACCATAGAAACATGGAATGGTCATATGATGGCTCCCAAGATGTCTACAATGACCTCCTTTTCTTCCTTATCTTCTCGGCCTCTTTTCATTGTCACGTTAGTATCCATCATTATACTCCATATGTTCATATCTCCTCCTAGATCGATGCATTTGTTGGATCTTCCTTTCAACCCCTTGATACGGCACATACTTCTTAGAAGAACTAGGCAGCCAAATTTTGGCCCATTTTGAGTTCTTCTCGCCCAAAATAACTCTAAACATAAAACAGGCCCGAAAGATTTTCAAACCGATCTCGTATGGTCCCAATGTGCCTCAATCCCAGGCGAAGTGATGCGATTTCCACATCGGGCTGTTTCCAATCGGCAAACAAAATTTGGGCCCATTTCGAGTTTTTCTGGCCCAAAATAACCCTACACAACAAACAGGCCCAAAGGGTGTTCAAAACGATCCAGTCGTCATCGAAATTGCCTCAGTCCACGGTGAAGTGATGTGCTTTGCCCATCGGATCATTTCCAATCGGCCAGTCAAATTTGGGCCCATTGCAAGTTCTTCTAGCCCAAAATGAAATTAACAAACCCAACGGGCCATCAAACCGATCCTCACGTCCATGAAATTGCCTCAGTCCATGGTGAAGTGATGTGTTTTGCCCATCGGATCATTTCCAATCGGCCAGTCAAATTTTGTCCTATTCGCAATTCTTCAAGCCCAAAATAAAATTACTCAAAAAACAGACCCAAAGGTCCTTCAAAACAATCCCAGCGTCCCCGAAATTTCATCAGTATGTGGTAAAGTGATGTGATTTTCCCAAAGGATCATTTTCAATCGGCCAGCCACGTTTTGGCCCATTCCGAGTTCTTTTGGCCAAAAAAAACACAAAACAAAAAATAGGCCCAAAAGACATTTAAAAAAATCCTGGATGGCTCGAATGTGCCTTAGTCCATGGCAAAGTGATGCATTCTGCACATCGGGCCATTTCCAATAGGCCAGCCAAATTTTGGCTCATTCCAAGTTCTTTTGGCCCAAAATAATCCTAAACAAAAAACAAGGACAAAAGACGTTCGAAACGATTCCGGTTGGCCTGAAACTGCCTCAGTCCATGGCGAAGTGA
>JAOXNR010000996.1:0-10428 GCA_028571225.1 Parsonsia alboflavescens
TCAATTGTGGGACCATATCCTGCCAATCACTCCTAAAATAAAGGAGTTTCCATATTAGAAGATGTCTTTTCTATGTACGTCTCTTGGGAGTGCCCTATGAGCTTGCCTGCGACCTTGAAGTCACCTTCGCGACCTTTTAATTGACTGAGTATCTTAATTAGTCTTCTTAGATGTAGTGATGAGTAACTTTAGGACCACGGAGGAGTGAAAAGTGACATTGGTATTGAACCGTGACATAAAAAGTATTTGAGATAGGTCGGAGCCCTCTGGGTTGAAGGTTGTGGCCTAGGAGACCTTTTGTAAGCTCATGAAATGTCAGTACTTATTGACCAAGGAGGTCACTGGTTTACCCTAAATGATGTCTGTTCGGGTTCTTAGTATTAGGGTCGATTTTGAGAGCATTCAAGTCGGGTTGTCCGGGTCATGCACGTTTTACCCATCAAAGGTAACTACACCTAAAAAAGGGAATTCGATTCCTCTAAACATACACATTGATCACACTTAGATTTTTTACATCGAAAATTTTCTTTTCCTCTCTAAGACTTGAACTGACTTAAGCTTAGGAGTTATCCCATGGGCAATAACCGACGACCTTACATTCTTGGTTGATCTTACATTCGAGGTGACCTAGAGACCAATTTGGACTTCATAACTTCAAGCGCCATCTGTGGGGAAGAACATTGATCAAAGTTTCTATCCAACAATCCATAAGAATCTACATTATCATGGAACGAGGACATCCAGCTCCTCGTGGATGACCATGTAGAATTGAACTACATCTTGGAGAAACCATACCAAAGTCCCCTTTGGAGGGCAGATAGAATAACGACATTGAGGATTTTCAATGATGGTGATCCAACTTTGTAGATGCCTGAAGGCCCTATCACTAGGTCAAGACCTTTAAAGTTGAGGCAAGCATTGGTGCAATTTGTTCAAGAAAAAGAAGCTTTGATTGACTTTGAAGCTAACTTTGAAAAGATGACACTTGATGAAAAAGAGAAACCAAGGAACGATTTTAACTTATGGTTGATAGGTGAGAAGTATACAATTGAAGACCAAGCTATTATGGGCCTTAGAAATCATGTTAGGAAGCCTAGGAAAGCTTGGGATAAAGTTGGCACAGAGCAGCATCCGGTGCTCCAAAGTACACTAGCAGGCCCCAGATGACAGAGTCGGAAAGCTATTGGAATTTCCAATAGCCATCCGAACGATCATCTAGTGCTTGCTCATTTCCAGCTGGCGCCCGAAGCCCTTTCCCACTATTTTGTCAATGCGATGTTTTTGATTTTTTTTCTTGACTTTTCTTAGTATCTAATGGTCATTTAACTTATTTATTATGGGCTTTATAGTCCTTAGACCATTGTAAGAAACCAATTAGGGCTTCTTACCATTGAGAATATAAGTAGTCTTCTAATTATAATTTGAAAATCAACTTTTGGAAAGATAACTTATTTTTTATTTGAGAGAATACTTATGGATTAAACTCTACTTTTCTGGAGTGTTCTTCTAAAAACTCTTCTAGTATTCTTAGTCTAACTCTTGAATTCTTCAATACTTGGTCGGGTAATTGAATTGAAATGATGAAATTCAAACTAATTGATCATATTGGAAGACAATCATGGTCAACGGTATCTAGCTTGAACCTCTTGCACGAAATCTTGGGTTGATCTCAATTGGGTGTGTCTTCATTAACTTGAATGAAGAATTCCTTTCGATTGTTGAGATCACATCATCTTTTTGGTATGAGAGCTTAGGTTTTTCATCAAGAGCTTTGCCTATATTTACTTACTTTCTTGTTTAAGTGTTAAGATCATGTTGTTTCATTGAAATCCTATGATCCTATGTGATTTGTGTTTGTTCCTTTAAATTAATCCTAGTTCTTCTTCTTGTGATCCATTATGAATTGTGTCCAAGACCAAAAGTCAAGGCCAATTCAATTTGTTTGGTGTTTCTACTTCATCTCATCTCTACAAAAACAAAAATTCAAAAAAAAAAAAAAAAAGCGAAGAGATCAAAGATCTCAAAATTGAAAACCAAGAAAAGAAAGAGCCACAAATTGCGAAATTCTCATGTTCATGAATTGTGAAGTTGAATTCTATGTGATATGTTGATCAAATTGATGAGTAGAGATTGAATTGTGGTCTATTGAATTGAATAGCCTACTTGTCTACTCAAAATTTATTGTTGGGACACTTGATCACATTGAAATTGCTTAAAATTTGGATCACAACTCTTTGACCTCAAGGTGTTTGACAAATTTCATATAATCTATTTCCTTGAATTCTAAGTGTTAGATCAATTGTCTTATGTTCATTGACCAATCTCTTTGAATCTTATATGTTGGAAAATATGGACAAAGTGCTTTGAGTTTTTGATATTTGATTTAGTCACCCTTTGGAGTTGATTGTCTGCTCTTGGCGTTGCATTACGAACTTGAAGAAAATTTAAGAGCGGTAAAAGGCGCAAGGGGGTGAGCACATTAGAGCGAGAAAAAGTCATGTCAAGTGTGATACACGAGTGACTTGTGAGGATATATATATATATATTTTCTTTGTTTTTTGTGTCTTTAAATTGTAGGTACAACCATGCCAAGAAGAGGATCAACTTCATCTAATGCATCAAACATGGGAGAGGACAACATTTTGATGTCTTCTTTAATGGAAGTGATGTAACAAATGTCTCAAGACATGATGGCTCAAATGACCCAATGCTTGGGAGAAATGAGAAGGGATCTTGGATTAAGGATTGATAGAGTTGAAGAAAGGGTGAATGCCTTTGATACACCTCCACCTCAAGTATTGAGAAGCCCATTCCAACAAAGAGGTAGAGGAAGTGGAGGCCAAATGCTAAGAGCCCAACCAATAGGAAGGGTACTCCAAGATCAATTTGAGGAAGTCCTCAATGGAGAAGAAGAGTATTAGGAACTACAAAAGGAAGAAGAGTATCATAAACCGCGGAGATTTGCTATTAGCTTGGGATCCATAAAGCTAACCATACCACCATTCAAAAGACATCATGATTCAGAAGCCTATCTTACTTGGGAGAGCAAAGTGGAACATGTATCTGATTGCTATGATTATCCAGAACAAAAGAAGGTCTAGCTAGCTATTGTTGAATTTTTGGATTATGCACTTGGTGCAAGCAATTATGATCACCAAGAGGAGAACAGATAAACCACCCATACCAACATGGAATGAACTTAAGGAAGTCATGAAGCATAGATTTGTTCCATTGAACTACCATAGAGAACTCTATCAAAAGCTTCAAACTCTACGTCAAGGCTCCAAAGGTGTAGATGAGTACTACAAGGAGATGGAAGTGGTCATGATAAGGGTCCACATTGTGGAGGATGAAGAAGCCACCATTGCTAGATTTCTTTGTGGCTTGAATAGGGAAATGGCATATAGAGTGGAGATACGCCAATTTCACCATCTCAAATATGTGGTGAACATAGCCATAAAGATTTAGAAACAATTGAAGCACAAGAGTTGTTTGAGTGGGAAGCCTTATGACTTACATAGCTATAGAAATTCATCAACCAAGCCTTCTACAACTTGGCCCAAGAATTAAGGAGTGGTGCCTAAATATACACCCAAGGAGGAGGGATTGAAGCCTAAATTTCAAGAGAACAAGGGGCCACAAGGTGGCAAAGGGAAAGGTCAATTACCAATTTTCAAGGCTAGGGATGTTAAATGCCACAAGTGTCAAGACTTTGGGCACTATGTCAACCAATGTCCTAACAAGAGAAATATCATCTTGAACAATAGGGACATGGTGGAGTCGACTAGTGAAGATGAAGAAGAAGGAATTGTGAACAAATGTACATGATTTGGAGAGTACTTAGTACTTAAGATAGTGAAGAAGAGAACTTGCAAAGGGAGAATTTATTCCATTTAAGATGCTTGATACAAGGACATTGGTGTAGTGTCATTGTGGGTAGTGGAAGTTGTGTGAACTTTGCAAGTTCCTACTTGGTGCAGAAGATGAAGTTACCTTGCTTAGACCATCCAAAGCCACACAAGCTTCAATGGTTAAATGATAGTGGTGAAGTCAAGGTTGGAAAACAAGTAAGGATTTGGTTCTCTACGGGCAAGTATCATGATGAGGTGTAATATGATGTAGTGATCGTGCAAGCTACACACTTGTTACTTGGAAGGTAATGGCAATATGATAGAAAGGAGATCTATGATGGCCACAAGAACAAGCATTCCTAGGAATTTGAAGGAATAAAGATACACTTGAGTCCCTCGAAACCTTATGAAGCCAATATGGATCAAAAGAAAATTCTTGAGAGGATGAAAGAATTCTATGAGAAGAAAAACAAGAGAGAAAATGAGGGAAAAACAAGCGAGAAAGAGAGGGGAAGAAAAGCGAAAGAGGGAAGGAAGAAAGAAAAAGAGAGTAAAATGGACAAGAGTGAAGAAGAAAAGAAGAGTGAAAAGAAAAGGTGAGTTTTTCTGCAAAAGAAAGAGGGTTGAAGAGTGCATGTGTGGGCTTCAAGCCTATGGTCTTACTTATGTATAAACATTCTTTTCATTCTACTTATTTTGATGATGATGTTAACTCTTCTCTTCCTAGTGATGTTTGTTCTCCTTTGAAGGAATTTGAGGATATGTTTTCGAAAGAGACCACTCGAGCATTGTCACCATTGAGAGGGATTGGGCATCAAATTGTCTTGACACTGAAAGCCCCATTACCCAAGAAGGGAGCCTATAGAACCAATCTGGAGGAAACCAAGGAGCTTCAAGGACAAGTGGAGGAGCTTCTTTCCAGAGGCTTTGTGAGGGAAAGCATGAGCTCTTGTTGGTACCGCTCTTCTTGTGCTGAAAAAGGATGGATGTTGGAGGATGTGTGTTGATTGTCTTTCAATCAACAAAATCGCTATAAGGTCTTACTTTCCCATCCCTAGATTGGTTGATATGCTTGATGAATTAAGTGGTAGCTTATGTTTTTCTAAGATTGACTTGAAAGGTGGTTATCACCAAATTTGTATGAAAGAAGGAGATGAGTGGAAAACAGCTTTTTAAGACAAAACATGGCTTATATGAGTGGCTTGTTATGCCTTTTGGACTCATAAATGCACCAAACACTTTCATGAGACTAATGAACCATGTTCTTAGAGATTGTATAGGTAAATTTGTAGTAGTCTACTTTGATGACATCTTGGTATATAGAGAGATATAGAAGAGCATGTTTACCATTTGAAGGGTTGTCTTTAGCATTCTTAGAAATGAACAACTTTATGCCAATTTAAAGAAATGCTCATTTTGTTTGCCTCAGGTCATTTTTCTTGTTTATATTGTGTCCTCTAAAGGCATCCATGTTGATGAGGAAAAGGTAAGGGCCATCAAAGATTGGCCAACACCTAAAAGTGCAAGTGAGGTAAGAAGTTTCATAGCCTTGCTTCATTTTATAAGAGGTTTGTGCCCAATTTTAGTACCGTTATAGCTCCCTAACCGAAATTATTAAGTCTACAATGAAGTTTAGATGGGAAAGTGAGCAAGAGAGTGCTTTTCAATTGCTTAAAAAAAACTTGCTAGTGTTCCTATCTTATCTTTACCCAATTTTTCAAAGGCTTTTGAAATTGAGTGTGATGCACTGGTTGTTGGGATTGGTGTCGTGTTAATGCAAGAAAATAAACCCCTTGCCTACTTTAGTGAAAAGATTCATGGTGTTACTTTGAATTACTCTACATATGAAAAAGAATTGTTTACTTTGGTTAGGACATCGGAGCATTGGCAACGCTACTTATGGCCAAGGGAATTTGTCATCCATTCTGACCATGAGTCCTTCAAGTAATTGAATTGGCAATCAAAGCTAAGCAAACGACATGGAAAGTTGGTAGAGTTCATAGAGATGTTTCCCTACATTATCCAATACAAGCAAGGTAAAGAGAATGTTGTAGTGATGCTCTATTAAGGAGGTACACCTTATTTACTACTCTTGATGCTATGTTGCTTGGATTTGAGTTCATTAAAGACTTGTATAGTGCGGATGATGATTTGAAACATGTCTTTATTGCTCGTGGAAAAGGGGCATATGATAAACATTACTTTCATGATGGCTTTCTATTTAGAGAAGATAAATTGTGTGTGCCTAAGTATTGTTTGAGAAGATTACTTGTTGTTGAAAGTTATATTGTGGCCTAATGGGACATTTTGGCATTTCCAAGACTTTAGATACTCGCAAGGTGCATTTTGAAGAAGGATGTCATTAAAGTGTGTGAATCATGCATTGTTTGTAAGAAGGCTAAGTCTACCATTAAACCACATGGTCTTTACATGATTCCTCATGCACTTTGGGAACACATTTCTATGAATCTTGTGCTTGGTTTACCTAGGTCTAGGATTGGTAAAGATTTAATTCTTGTGCTTGTTGATAGATTTTCTAAAATGGCACATTTTATTGCTTGCTCTAAAGTTGATGCTCATAATGTTTCAAACTTGTTTTTCAAAGATATGATTACATTGCATTGAATTCCTGGAACTATTCTTAGTGATAGGGATACCAAATTCTTAAGCTATTTTTGGAAGGTCGTTTTGGGGTTGTTGGGAACAACATTGTGTTTTTCTACTAGTCTCCCTCAAATGGATGGCCAAATGGAGGTTGTGAATATGACTTTGGGAACCAGGTTGAGAGCCATAATAAAAAATAATTTGACGTCGTGGGAAGAATGTTAACCTTACATTGAATTTGCTTATAATAGATATGTGCATTCTTCTACTTATTATTCTCCATTTGAATTGGTTTATGGCTATAATCCTTTGACACCTCTAGATTTAATCCCTTTATCTTTGAATGAAGTTGATAGCTTAGATGGCAAAAGGAAGGTGGAATTAGTTTAGCAAATACATGCCAAAGCAAGGGAGAACATTCAATTAAAAAATGAAAGATATGCCAAGAAACATAATAGCGGTAGAAGGGAAATTAGAATCAATGTTGGTGATTGGGTATGGATTCACTTAAGGAAGGAAAGATTTCGTCAATCAAGAAGGACAATGCTTGAACCAAGAGGAGATGGACAATTTCAAATCATGGAGAAGATCAATGATAATGCTTACAAAGTGGATCTTCAAAATAAGTATAATGTGAGTTCAATATTCAATGTTAGTGATCTTTCTCCTTTTGATGTAGAGGAAGTCGATTTGAGGACAAATCCTTTCGAGGTGAAGGGGAATGGTGGTGATCCAACCCCAAAGATACCTTCCGACCTTATCACTAGGTTAAGAGCTTCAAAGTTGAGGTAAGCATTGGTGCAATTTGTTGAAGGAAAAGAAGCTTTGATTGACTTTGAAGCTATCTTTGAAAAGATGACACTTGATGAAGAAGAGAAAGTAAGGAAGGATTTTAACTTATGGTTGATAGATGAGAAGTATACAATTGAAGAACAAGCCCTGGGGGCCATGGAAATCAAGTTAGGAAGCCTAGGAAGGCTTGGGATGAAGTTGGCACGGTGCAAAACTAGTGTGGTGCGGAGATGGCACAAGAAAGCACCGGATGGAGCTATAGAGCACCATCTGGTGCTCCATAGTACACTAGCCGGGGCCGGATGATAGCGTTGGATAGCCACCGGAATTTCCAATAGCCATTTGGACCATCATCCGGTGCTTGCTCATTTCCAACCAGTATTGGAAGCCCTTTCCCTCTATTTTGTCAAAGCTATGTTTTTCTTGACTTTTCTTAGTATCTAATGGTCATTTCACTTATTTATTATGGGCTTTGTAGTCCTCAGACCATTGTAAGACATTAATTAGGGCTTCTTACCATTGAGACTATAATAGTCTTCTAATTGTAATTTGAAACCCAACTTTTGGACAAACAACGTATTTAAAATTTGAGAGAATCCTTATGGATTATACTATACTTTTCTTGAATATTCTTCTAAAACCTTTTCTAGGGTTCTTAGTCTAACTCTTGAGTTATTCAATACTTGGCTACAATAATTGAATTGAATTGATGAAATTGAATCTAATTGATCATATTGGAAGATAATCATGGTCAATGGTATCTAGCTTGAACCACTTGTATGAAGTCTTGGGTTGATCTCAATTAGGTGTGTCTTAATTGACTTGAATGAAGAATTCCTTTCAATTGTTGAGATCACATCAAGCTGGTTCCAACAGGAAAACTAACTTGCTCAAGACCTTCAAGGAGAAATACTAAAATTGATCTTTTGAGGCCCATTGAAGCAAGTCAAGATAGACATTTTTTGGGACATACAAGCATGACATCAAGACATGCTCAAAACCCGCAAGAATCTAAAGGAAGTTATGTAACTATTCCTAGCGACTTGTGTGTGTGATTGAGATGGATATCAAGGAGCTATCAAGACATTGGAGAACTCATGGAAGCTACCACATGAGGAAATGAGAAGATTCAAGTTCAATTCTAAAGAAGATGGAGCTTCAAGGGGAGATTCAATGAATGGATTAAAGAGTTCTAAGATGAAGAAGTTGATTCATGTGCATAAAGAAAGACTTATACTTCAAGTATTAGAATAATACTTCGAAGATGAAAGAAGCATCGATCACATTTGTACAAAGGAGAGAAGAAATGCTTGATTTCCCAACAATCTTTGAAGAACAACCATTGATCGATGAAGAGCAACCAAGGAAGGAATTCAATTTGAGGATGATAGAAGATATCAATGAGTAGTATAAGAACAAAGAACAAGCCCTTGGGAGCCTTGAAAATCAAGTTGGAGAGCCTATGAAGGCTTGGGAAGAAGTTGGGACGGTGCAAAACGAGTGTGGCAAGGAGATGGCACAGGCAAGCACTGGATGGCACGACAGAGCACCATCCAGCCCTCACCACATGACCAGCCGGCATCAGATGCCAGCACCGGATGGCCATTGGAATTTCCAGTAGCCATCTAGTGCTGGCCACTCTTGACCAGGAGCTAGATGCCTGTTTTCCCTGTTTTGTTCTTAATTCGATCTTAACTCTATTTAGATGCTTCCACTTGATTTAATTGACTTTTCTTTGTCTTTTAAACTATCTTAGAGGGTTAGCCAAGTCTTCAATCATTCTTAGGGCTTCTTAGTGTTGAAATTATAAATAGTTTTCTATTTGTATTTTGTAAGACAGCTTATTCTACAAACACTTTTAAATCAATTGAGAGAATCCCCCTTGAAGATGAAGTTTATGAAAGAATACATGCTGATATGGACTTCCACTTCAAGAATGAGAGAACTTTGATGTTAAGCAATGACGCCTTGTACAACAACTTGTATTTTAAATACAAGTATGAGGATTCAAGAATAAAGAAGACATTGATAGCATATGTGTAAGAAAAAGAAGAACTACTTGATGTTGAAGCAATGATGAAGAGATCTACATTTGATCAAGTTGAGCCATCAAAAAAGTTGTTCCACATTTGCAACATTAAAGGGTCATTTGAGGAGTTTGAAGGCTTGGAAATGTGCCTAAAAGACCCTAGTTCAAGTCCATGAAGAGTGCAAATTGAAGGCAATACAAGGCATGGAACAAGGGGTGAAGAAACAGTAAGGATGGCTGGAGCACAGGGGGATCCGGCACCTGACCAAGACCATTTGGCACTGGCTTAGCACGAATTAAGAATAGGAGGAATTCCAGTTGACGGATATCCAAGGACACTACTCAATGAGGCTATGAAGAAGACTTGTATTTCATATACAAGTATAATATCTTGAGTAGGACGATGAAGACATTGATGGAATTTGTCCAAAATAAGGAAGAACGGATCAACTTCAAAGCCATGCTCGAGAAGAGTAAACTTGGAGATGAAACGAAAGATTTGAAGCTATGAAATGTGAGTTCAATAAAAACTTTGAGGAAGATATAACGATGCATTCCGGGGAAGAGTATGGCTTGAGGATCAAGGAAGGACAAATTGAAGCCAAGATAAAGCATGGAACCAAGGGGCAAATGAAGAAGAAATAAAGCTGTAAAAATAGAACATTCAGCCCCTGATCGCTTCCATCCAGTGCCGGATCAAGCAATGCAGATTCGGCAACAATTCCAGAAGGTATCTGGAGCTACATCCGGTCCATCATCCGGCGCCGGACACTATAGCAGCTCGAGTACTGTAGCAGCTCGGTCACTGTAGCAACCCGTGAACAGTGCACGATTTTTTTTTCAAAACAATGCGTTTTGGTCCCGATTTTCAGCCTCTCTTCTTATATTTTTGCTGCACTTTTTGTTAATTTTAGCTTAGGGTTTTAGGACTATATAAGGGCTCTTGTTTCAGCCATTTTAGATACACAACTTTGAGACAAAAACCAGAAACTTTTCATGGAGCTTCTCCAAACCAAGATCATTTGATCTTTTGAGAGTGTCTAGAACTTCTTGTTTAGGATTATTAGTCATTTCTCTTGGGCTCTCAATCACTTTGGGTGAGGTATTGAGCTGTCTTCCAAATCAAGAGGTTGGTTGTTGTAGTGGTTTAAT